>CAFUXE010000334.1:734327-749519 GCA_903364295.1 Serranus cabrilla
CCCCCCCCCCCCACCCACCCCTGCTTCTCCTTATCCATGTCCAGCTTCTCTGCATATTCAGCAATCAATCACTTTCTTACCTGTCTGCATGTCAATGTCTTCTTAATGCAGATGGTTTCTTAAATTATTATTATTCTGGCCTTTTCCAGCTTTGTTAGAGATACAGAGTGAAAGGGGGGAGACAGAGGAGAAGACATGCAGGACCCGGGCCCGCTGAAATGCAAGCTGCATTTTTTCTTTTACTTTTATCACATCTATTTTGCTGTGACCCAAGGTTACAATTTAAACAATTATATGCAAAGCATATCGTTCCCTGTAAAGACCAAATCTCAATATCAGGTCTCCAATTTTCACATGGAAAAGAAAGAAATATATAAAGGTAAATTACCGCTGGTATTGCTGCTTTAACCTGTACTTATTTTTTCAAAACTGGCTTTCAGCTCAAAGTTTGTGCTTAGTTTTTTTTTTTTCCTATCCTATCAAATCAAATTGCATCCTTTTTCATTCTTGAACTTCTTTACTTCTTTGTGCCGGTAGAGAAGATAGATGCACAACAGCACTATGAGGTTACTGTATATACACCTTCTGTTTGTATTTTGAAAATGAATGGTTCCAAGTGGTGCAGCGCATCGGACGATTAGTTTGACTAATGTAATGTAAAGATAATAAGTCTCTAAGGGAGGAAAAACTCTACTAGCTTATAAGGTTCTTATGTTTCCAAAATGTATTCTCGATGCACAAACACTATTGTATTTAAATGCATTTGGAATAATGTATCACATAAGTGAATTGGAAAAATAACACACATTGCAGTATTGGCCTTTTTTCAAGTTTTATTTTAAGTCATTTATTTATTTTAATAGGACCATCAGTTCATTTTTTAACATCAAAGCCAACATCTAGTTCTTGTTTGTTAGAGTGAACAGACCTTTACTGTGCTGCACCTCATTTAGAAACAGATGGTTGCATCATGTGTACATACAGTGCACACTAATTGTGTGTGTCGAAATGCAGGTGCACTAACAAGCCCACAAAACATTTTGCTGCCACTGTGTGTATCCAAGATTTGCATCACTAAAGGGATAAGATCCTCTCTCTGTGTTAATCCTGTTTAAGAGGATAACACCATTATGAGAAATTCCCCTTTCAAGATAAAGCCTTTACTGTAAAAAAACACTGCTCTAGTTTTAACGTGAGTCTGTTTTAATTTCATGCATCACTCTTCATAGGAGCAGCAGGATTTGCTTTAAAGTTGACTGCACCTAACAAGCTGTTTACGTGTAGTGAAACATCAACGACCACACATGACCATGTTTTAACATTTCCAGTCTTATGAAAAATAATAATCCCCTCTGTATAAGATTGTGAGACAACAGAGTCATGAAGAAGAAATATTTAAAGTCCAATTACTCACTTAACTTTTTATCTCTTACTTGGAAATTAAACAGTTGAGGAGAGTTGGTCAATTTTCTAATATTTAAACATGATTCATGATGAATTACACAGTCGGCTTATTGTTCATTTGAGACTGTCCTCCCCCAAAATACGACCCCAGGTGTCATTTATACAGCAGTTTAATATGATACACATTAACGTTTGTAGTTTGTGGCGCCCTCTAGTGGTAACTTTACAGGACACCAAGCTCCAATTACAAAGGGGAAAATTCTGAAAGTGAGCATGAAAAGATTTGTCTGTGTACAAAATAACTCAAAAAGTGCGGCACGGATTTTAATGACATTTTAGGACAACATGTGTATTGGGATGAGGAACAGGTGATTAGATTTCGGTGGTGATCGGTGATCCAGAACACCATCTGGAATTTATATTGCAAATTTATATTGTTGCGTCAGTGACCATATTGCCTTCACTAACTGTCGCCATCTAGTGGATGAAATATTTCAATGCCAGTGTGCTCCCAAAATACATGCTTTCAATTTTATCCAAGTGTGCAATTTGGTATTATGTAACTGAATGCTTTTCTAGTTTTACTTTATTTACTTTCTTATAACCCCTAACCATGCAGTTTCTCATCCCAGCCTTAAGAAAGTAGTTTTGTTGTCTAAACCTTATGAATCTGTGATTGTTTCACAAAGTTAATTGCATGCTTGTCACGAGCCGTGACCTTTACATTCATGTATGAGGATGCGCTGATCTCCTGCCATGGTAATTTTAGAAATGCCCCTGCGGTCATATTTAAAAGTAGGAAAAAGTTTGTGGTTGTTTGGTTTGGAAGACTTGCTGGTTAATTTGGATTCTGTCGTAAAATATATTTTGTAGAGCCGAAACAGAGCTGGAAGTGTCAGTCAGGTAACTCTCATTATGGGGGAATTTTTCAAGTGAATCCAATTTTCCCATTTCACGTTTTCTCATTTATTTTCCTTTGAAATTTCTGTTATGCTCTGAATCAGTTGCAGAGGCAGCAATTATATTAACAAATGTCTGGTAATGAATTACTCAAGCTGCCCAGAAACCTTGGAATCATTGGTTCATTTTGATTCTGTGTTAAAATACATTATTTAACCTCAGTGTGTCATGTTTCTATGAAATCAACTTAACCACTTGCCTTCCATTAGTTGCATTGATTTCTTTTACTTTAACCATCTTTAACGGAAGTCTGGCACTAATTGTGTTTGTCGTATTTGAGGCTAGGAACAAACGACATGTGGAGAACTTGTTGGTTAATTTAAAATTCAGTCTAAGTGAGCAGTGTGTTTCTCATTTCATGTTTTGTCTTTTAACTCTTTCATGATAAAATATTTTGTAATGAATCTCACAAGCTGCTCAGAATCCCATTGCTTCATTTTTATTCCGTCTCAAAATGACGTCAATTCTTACAGAGGAAATAATAAGACATTTTGAAAGTCCATTTTCCAACTTCATGCTTCGTCTTTTTGTCTTACTTGGAAATTTCTGTTACGCACTAAAAAAACATGTTTTGTAATGAATTACACAAGCTGCTCAGAATTCAAGCTGCTCCTAATTGGTCCATTTGGATTCGAGGATAACTTCAATGAATGTCACTGAAGATAACAGCTCAAAGTCCTTATCTCCAGATATTCAGCTTGTCACATCAAGGCTCTGCTTATTTTGTTAGCTCACATCATATGGGTGTTAAAAACAAACTGGGGTTGAGGGCGCTTCTGCTTTTATGTTTGTGTTTATGAGATTAGAATAAGTTTAGAAAACATATGTCCGCCAACTTTAACTGTGCTGTGTGAAACAAGCAGCTAAACTGAACAATATACATGAATAATTTAAATGAGTGCCACACAGTAATGGTTCACAAACAGTAAACTGATCTTTTTCTGATATTCTATAACCCTACTTACTCCCAGTAAACCCACAGTAAAAATCTAAAGGCATCATTAAATACTTTGTATGGATTTAAACAAAGTTTAACATAGTGACCCAGAAGACCAAAAGAAGAAAACAAGCACAGAGCCTCTGGTTAATTTTCTTAATCCAAGTAGGGCATCAGCAATCAAGTCAAACTTTCTTTCAACTCAAAATTGTGATAGTCTCACCCTATGGAGCACAGAGGGGCAGAGCAACCAGGCTGATGAACAAAAAGAGGCAAGAGGCAATCTGAACTATAAACTGACTGACACAAATATGGGCCATTTTCAAAATGCAACCAAACTGACAAAAGTAACCACCAGAAAAACTCCATGATGCGGTTGCACATGTGTAGGACAGGCAAACCGGTGAATCAGGACAAAAAAAAAAAGGATGTTATCTGAGAAAGAAACATCCTTCAATGTGAACATTTCAGTAGTGTCAAAGCACTGGATAATATCCAGATCAAACAATGTTTATTTAAAGTGGCTACATAAAGTATTCAGAGAATATTGAGTGTGTGCACATGGCTCTCAACATTAAGTGAAAAAGTTACATTTCTCTTAATGAAGAGAATTTAAATATACAAAGACACACTTTTCCCAGAGCCCACATGTCAAGAATATTCAACTATTTGGATTTTTCCAACCTCTCCTGTCCTCCCCTCTGTGTAAACAGCCTGCTGTTCTATCGGATTTTAAAGTGAATATTTGTCACGTGACCGTTCGTCTCAGCAGAATCCCTCATAGGCTCCTAGTTTCACTGAGTGGTGAACAATTTAATGTTTTTAACAGTATGTAGTTATTCCTAATGGTTTATTTTTGGCAACTTTTAAATTAGACATGTTAAGTGATTCTGACAAAAAAAATATCGCAATTTTAAACTCTAAATTTGGTTACTTCTTCTAGATTAAACCTTTATTTTTAACCTATGACCTGTTCAATGAGAGGAAAGTTTAACGATATTGCCTGTTTTAAAGTTTCTTTCTACAACAAACAGTGTATTCTTGGCAATCTTTTAAAGAAAACGTGGGCTTCAGAGTGTTAAAACACACGCGGGAGCGTGACTTAATTCTCCAATCAGGACATTACTCCTCCAATCTGACCTTTGCATTGCTTTGTACAGTCACTGTTAGGCTTCTTCACAGCTAAATCTTACTGATGGCTCTAATGCAGACCAAGCAAACACATCATGTCAGTATAATCATCTGATATAACCAAGTTTTGTTTCATTAGATTTGCAATATCTACTCTGTTTTAATTGAGTACTTGTATCACCTCAGTAATGCAACAGAACTCTCATGTGGTTTAATTAGATCTCATGCCAACTTGGCTCTATCGTCTGTTCTCCCATATGTACTGTCCAAAATCAATCAGGGGCAAACCGCCTTCATGTCAAATACAAACTGAGCTGCAGAGAAGACAGGCACCAAGCCACAAACTGCAAGTGTTGACAGAAATATAAATTCTGTATGTAGCATATCAATATAAATTGTTTGTAGGAGCTCCAGAACACAGTTTTGCATGAGATTTGTTTTAATGGCAACATTACGTGAAGAGGTAGAAACTCGTTCTGTCATTCTGTCCAAAATGCAAAAGTGACATACAAACAACCACCTTGTCAGTAATAAATAGAAAACTCATCTTGGTATGACAATCCCTTTAAAACAAGCATTAGTTTGTCTGTGATGTGTTCAACATGTGCGGGAATTTCGTGAGTAGCAACAGAATAAAACAGTGACAAAAAGTATTTAACATACATTTTCAGCAACAAATACAACACCAAACTTCCTCTTTGAACCAACCAGAAAGCACAAGGGTCAATATTGTCAGACACTGCCACCAAATGTTAGCTCAGAGTACAAACTCTGCTGGTTCAAAATTCGTTTTTCAACACTAACAAAGACAGCTTTACATTCAGCTCAACCATCATGCATTTTGGTTTATTCTAATGGGTGTTCAGAGAGTTTTATAAAACCAAGAACAATAGTTTCCAAGGAAATATGTGTATATAATGCAAATATGACAATCCCAAGATGTTTTCACTCGACACCACTCTCCTCAGCATTATTCCAGTTTTGAGATGGCAGTCAGCAAGGAACCGATCAGCACGACACAGGATGCCAAGGAGAAGATTAAACAGTTGACTAACCCCTGAGAGGAAAAACAGGTTTAACATCTGCTCGGCCCAAAACGTTTGGTTTCTCCATTTCTAATCCAGCTGGACATTAGTTTCATTAGAGGAATCATTTGAATGAAGTTGGGTTCTCCTTGGTAAACTGTGCCTGTACACTTAAACTGGGCAATTTCAGGTTTGACGGCTGTCATATGCCGTATAATGTGCAGGAGGAAGCGGAGCCTAAAATTGGCCTTATCAGCTGCTTCTTTCCACATGAGTTTCTGAAATAAGCCCTCCGCCGATTACCCAAGCTCTGCTCAGTTTTTCCTCACTGTGCCTGCTCTTAGTGGCCAATGGATGGAAATTATGGAGGCCAGGTTTATCTTAGACATTTCAGCACAAAGGATGGCACAGATAATAAAAATCAAACCTCAACAAACCTTCTACCAGCTTTGTTGTTGGTCAATTGTTAATAAAGTTTTGTATCAAAATAAAATAATCTTCAGTGGCAATTGTCAACAACCAGAACAGCCCGCAGTGTGATTGTGGCTTGATGTTCGGACTGCACAGTATGAACACATAGATCATGAGCATTGGCTTTATATTGCAGCCAAATTACTTTTATAAGCTGGAATAAAACAACAAAAGTTGTTGAGTGTATGCCCAGCTACTTTACAAGTAACAAGATCTAGATTCCTGATTATGACCAGTTTTGTGGACCTTACCTTAACCTCTTTGAACACCAAGGATCCCCACAATGCTGCAACCAAACCATATCCCTACAGAGTAGAAACCAAACAACAAAGTGTTAATTGAGCACAAACCAACAGTTCAAATCATTTGCATTACATTTCTTGGTAACCACCAACTCCAAGCTCCAATGATTAATCAGTGTAGGTTTATCCAATTATGCTGCACATAATTTACTCTCTTTTCTATATTGCTACTGTGCATTAGCCGTTACATAAAATAACACACAGTTGGACAGTGTCTAAATTGGATGGAAGGATGTATATTTCTTTCTTAAGCCCATTTAATAAATGCAGTTAATTGGGACAGTTTTAACATGCAACTGTATTGCTTTTGTGAGGGATTAAAGTAACAAGACAACAAGACATGACAAATAAGATTGCCATGGCATTTACTGAGAAGTCCTGCTCCTCTGGGAAAGTGACTTTTTAAAAATCTGGACACAAGGATTTCCTATTGCATCTCTACCAAATAAACAAGATAACGAGACATACAAACAAATGTCATGTCTGATAAACCATGCACGGCTTGTAATTTGAGTAAAAGCAGAAGTCACTTCTTTTGCTTTTTTAGGCTCTGTTAAACGTCACTGAATAAGAAATCCTTGCGTCTTTGTATTTGTCTTCCACTAAAGAAAAGAGTGACATTTCACTCTCAACAATAACAGATTGCTATTGAAGATCCTCACAGTGCTCAGTACAAGTGATGGCAAGAGACAGTTTTTCAATTACCCAACACACTCAGCTGTCAGGACTTGATGTACTTACTGCGGTGACAATAGGAAAAGTAATGACTGCGCTCAGGTGGTTGTTGGCCAGGAACCAGCAGTATGTAGCCACTGCCCACATCAGTCCACACAATAGACCTGATGAGCAGAAGGAGATGATAAAAGGCACAGGTAGACATATATTCAAGTCGATGAAGGTTTAGGTGATGAAGAGCTAAGAAGTAAACATAGCCACTGTGACATCAATAGTTTGTGTTTGAAAGCATTGTGTTCAAAATAATAGTGTGGAGGTCATTCATTCTGTGAAAAAACAAGTTGCCCTTATTTAAGGATAGAGGCAACAAATGTTCATGTACATGCTGGTAATAGTGCATTTCTCTATGAAAATCCTAATCAACCTAATCTTCCTTTTTCTTCACGTTCTTTAAAGTAACAACTAATTTGATCAAATTTGTTTTGATTTGCAATAGAATGTCTAATGTGTTGGGCTTCACTGAGTGAAACTACAGAGTATGAAAGAGAAGGAATTCAGGAAGAATTCAGTATAAAGCACCAGAAGTCGCTCTTGGATTTTTTATTTGGATTTTTTTCCTCTTTTACAATAACCGGGACAGTTTGTGTTGTAACCTCAAAGTAGACAACCTTGTCGTGGGGTCACTGGGTGAAAAATTGAAATGAGTCTCATTTTTGGTCACTGTATGTGTGTAAATGGTGGTACAACGTCCTATGTTGCTATAAAATGGGTGTCCACCCTGTCACTGGAGGCCACACAGATCTGAGCACAGATTTACATCAACAAGTGCATGCCAGCTTTTAGGCTGGAATAGACATGTTTGACCCAAAGGCTTTCCCTGAATGAAAAAATCCAACCATCCCTTGAGTGAATGCTTCCGCACATGTAGCTTGGCAAAAAGGAAGCTGCTGAATTTCATTCTTGTTTTCCTGCCTTGGAGGGACTCAAAATAGAGCTATTATTAGACACTCTGGTGGCCTCTGATGCATGACAAGTTAGTGGTTCAGGGAAATAAATCAGCTGCTGGAAAATGGTGTCACACTGTAGCCAGGACCCCTAGTTTTTACTGCCTGTTTGAGCTGAACAGTGTGCCAGACCAGAGGCCAATTCTGAGGAATCAGCTCATAATTTGTGTCAACATTTTGGAACGTGTGTCTACAGTAGCCTGTGCCGTATGGTTCCCAAACTTTGGCTCATTATAATTTATTGCCTGAGTGGACATGAACTAAGGACAAACTTCCTTCTTGCACAGATATATTTAAATGTCGAGTCTCATTCATCAATTTTAATATCACCCGGCTACCACAGACAGACTGGTAACAACCTCTCTACTGAAAGGACAGCGCCCTCTCCTCATCTGTAGGAACAGACAGCTTTCAGGCCCCTGCCTTACCTACTACAATAGATTAGATTACATTAATTACTTTATTAATCCCCCAATGGGGAAATTCAACCTCTGCATTTAACCCATCCTTATTTACACACATGAACACACCATGCAAGGAGCAGTGGGCTGCACATTTTTGTGCATAACCGATGCTATGGGAGGTGAAAGCATAAGACTAAAAACAAAGCTTTTCTTCTAAAAAAAAATCTTTCATCAAGTCAACTCTGTCTTTTACTAAACCCCCAAACCTAATTTTCTTAGGAGAGTGAGAATTTCAATCTTTTTCCGAAACAAATCAACATATTTCAAGATTTTTGAGTTTCTACTCAGAGAACAAATTGATTCATGTTTGAAAGAAAAAAAGAAAATTCTCACTGTGCTGGCAGTTATTTTTCACCTTAAAAAAAAAATCAAAAGATTTTTCAGCCTTTAGGGCTAAAGTTAGAGACACTCTTGCAAGAGAAAAAGTTTGGTATTGTGACCAGTCTATCACACGAGCTTAGGACACCATAAATACCTGCAGGATAAAATGGCTAGGACATTTCTGCTGTGATGAATAAAGACTGGACTGACAGTGTTATTAGTACTGACGCTGTTAGATTGCACAGATATATTTGACAAAGTGGTACCTCAGTATAAATCAGCATATATTTCGATTAATAATGACTCAACAGAAGATGATAAATTGTGCATTACCTGGCAGGATGGCTCTGGAGTAGACCCTGGGCCTGTTTCTCATGGCAAAACAGTAGATGGCAAAGTACACTGTGCTTGCAAGAAAGATGCCGCAGCACTGTGCGTGTACGTAGTCCAGGTCTGTGAAGAGGTTGAAATAAGCACATCACATCACTGTCCTGCACAGGTTTGTCCTTGTAGGTTTGAAATCAGAAAGCTAAACTAAGTTGCATTCCTATAAGATGTCAGTCACTGTTGGCTGTATGAAAGTTAGAGGTAAGTGATATAACAGAGAAAACAGCTTTTTTTATTAATACCTGAGCAACCCCACTGACACTAACTTTAGAGAGTCTCTCAGGAAACTGGATATTAAACTTGGTTCGCTGGAGGATTCAGCATTATTTATCGCCAAACAGTGCAATACAGTCTTGAATCTGAGAGGACGTTTTAATATCTCTTCAAACTTTTCTTTAAGTATAGAGAGTCATTTAAAAAGTTTGGGTGAAACACTTATCAAATAGTACCGTAGAGACTGGCTCCATGGAACATGCTGTCATGGCATGATGAATGGCTCTTAATGTAGAGGATGGGTGTGAAGGAGGATCCGTACATCAGGCCCGACATAACCGCAAGCACGCAGCCTCTAATGAAAGAGATAAGGGATGGATTTTTAATATCCGCTGAATTGCATACAGTATAAATTCTTACCATTTTATTTTTATCATGCAATCTATAGGCTATATTCAGGTCTATCAGTGTCTGCAGCATTATTTGTTTGCATTTCATATTTCCTGCTGTTTGATGGCTTCATGTTATTAAGGTGCATACCTTTCCCCGTGCTTATTTTTCAGCTGCAACTCATTAACCAAAGTGTAATCCACGAATTTTGATTGCAAAAATGTTCAGGTTGTGACCAAAGGGAAGGCTAACGGTTCATTAACCTTCACAGTATTTGTGAACACAGCTCAGTGACTCCTAATGAGTTGAACTCACGTTAACCGCCTGGTCTTCGGCCCGATGACTTCTATCCAGAGCACTGAAGACCTCGGCCCATAGCTGCTAGAATTTGTTCCCTGAAGAAAGAAACAGCATCCCAATACATAATCAAATTGTCTTTCAAAACAATGGCACCATTAGTACAAGACAAGACAAAGTTAGACAGCTTTCTTTGAGAAACCAAGTGGCAAACATTGATTGCCCATTAGACCAATATAAACGTGTCAATATTCTCTCAAGGAGGATCTGAATGCGATGTCAGAAATGATGTGAGACAAATAAACTAACATCCAATCATTGACTCACCCTGTCGAGCAGCAAAGGTATTGATTCAGAGTTGGGATGCAGTTCCACGTCCGTCTTCACAAAGAAAAAGATCAGCCCACTGGGACAAACATAAAAGGCATCTGTCACCTTCTATCCAAAACAGCAACACCAAATGAGAACTATTTTTGTTTTTCTTACAGCTATTAAAACATTGCACTGTGACTTCACTATTTACCTGAGCAGACACAATCCAGCTCCACAATAATTTAGTATTGGCCTGGAAACATCCTGAGCATCAATCCCAAACCAGCCAAACCTAAAGAAACAGATAATCAGATTCTATTGTACCAGATTGTCCTTATTAAAAGTTAGTTCATTTCATTTATTTAAAAAGGACATTTGTTCTCCAGTCTGGGAGGAGAAGTGTTCATTCATCTGACTCACCTTGTAGTGGCCCAGCCCATCAACAAACTCACAGCACCCCAAATCAAAGTCCCAAGACTGATGCCAATGACTTTAATAATAGGAATAACTGCTATATTCCCTGTAGATGACAAAGGAGAAAGGGTTTGACGTTAGTGCACAAACCTTTAAGTAAGAGATGTTAACATTATAGTTGAATAGTAAAACTGCTAAAGACTAAATGACAGAAAACTGTCTTGATTTATGGCAGAGCTGATGTTTCAGCCTTGAATGGACACAGGCTCAGGGATCCAAAGTGACACACACTGACCACAGAGAGATACAAAATGACCACAAAGAAACACAAAAACACTACAGAAGAGACCAAAACAGATGCAGAATGACTCACAACGACTGTGATAAGAATCAATCCCAAAGAAACACAAATGACTAAAGAGACACAATGCAACTACAAAGAGATTCAAAACGACCACAGATAAAGAGACACTAAAACTATTACAAAAAAGACAAAACTTCAGAAAGATGCATAAAAACTACAAAGACATAGAAGTTTCCTCAAAGTTTTCAGATAAAATGGTATCAACCCCATCATTTAAAGAGAGAACCCAGCAGATGGAGTCTTTTAAGTCCAGTCTCTTTGAGCTGGTCTTTGGGTCCATATGCTGCCGGCCGACTCTTCCACACTTGAAGGAGACTTGCTCCAGTGAGACCAAACTGCATCAATCATATGGATAATATTTGAGTTTTAACTTTTACTTTCATTGAGCAATACCTGTAGCCCAGAAGACTCCTCCAAGCATCGCTAAAGGGTGGAATTTGGGTGACTTAAGAATCAAGTCTCCAACCATAGACACGACCCATATTGAGGCACAGCATACCCACTGGAAAAACAGACCTGGAAACAGAACACAGGCAAATCTAATGAACGCATATAAAACAACATGAAAAACAAACTTCTTTTCATAAAAGCTGTACTTACCATCTCCGGTCTCTATTCTTTTCACTGGAACAAAATTGCTTCCATACAATATCACAGCTACCAGATTTGCAGCAATTCCGTAAGAAAAACCGGTCATATTGGTGGAGTTAAAGTTGATCTCAAATGCTTCCAAATTGACAGCTTCAACATTTTCTCCACCTGTATGAGTTTTGAAGCAAAACAAATGTTTCCTGACAACACCGCAGCCTCAGGCGTCTATAAATTCATCACAGACAAATTATGGTCCACATACCTTGTTCAGGAGCACGCTCAGTGTTATGACAGCTCACCATCAATAACAAGCTCACAAATAAAAGCAAAGGTGGGTATTTTGCCTGAAGCATGTTAAAACGAAATATTTGTTTTCTCTGACGTAGCCGGTGCAGGTTGTTAAAAACAGCTAGAGGCAGTGAGTGTGTGTGTGTGTGTGTGTGGGTGTGTGTGCAGTGGTGAGCAGTGACACACAGCCAGGTGATGCCAGTTATCTAATCACTCATGCTAACACACTGAGGCTGCAGTGGGAACATGACAACAGGGATTCAAATGCTATAGAACAGGTGGAAAAATCACATTCATGATGTTTTCCATTAAACCTGTTTTCAGGAATAATTTGTGGTCCTGTGAGCAATTTTTCATTTTGTAGCTATTCTCATATTTGTGGCCTGCACATAAAATATTAAACATTTAATGATAACAATAAATAACTGAGAAATTATGACAGGAAAAAAAATAGAATGATAATAATAAACTTTTTTTATACTTCACAAAACAAAAATCAGGAAAAGAGCATTAAATAGGGCAGATAAGAATCAGAATTTATAAAAAATAATTTATTTTATAACTAAATGAATCAATCAGTAGACCTACAGTTTTAATGTAAGTGTACTTTACTCACGAGTATTTTACATGTTTCCAACTTTATACTTCACTACATTTCAGAAGGTTTTTAATCTTTACTCGTCTATATTTATTTGACTTCAGTTACTTAGCAGATTCAGATTAATGATATCAAATATAAACAACAATGATATATTATACATTAAGTTAAACTTCCCATGGGGAAATCCACAAGCCACCCAGCAGATAAAGTGAATAAAATATAGTTGAAATTAGTTACCAGCATTAAAATAAACATGAAACAAAAATATCTATAATCCAATAATATAATAATCATTATTTTGAAATGGGCCACTCTGCATGATGAGTACATTTACTGGTCCATTAAATAATGAAGGTAAACATCTGAATGC
The DNA here is from genome assembly GCA_903364295.1 of Serranus cabrilla. Taxonomy (NCBI): domain Eukaryota; kingdom Metazoa; phylum Chordata; class Actinopteri; order Perciformes; family Serranidae; genus Serranus; species Serranus cabrilla. The sequence continues at coordinate 747,249 of CAFUXE010000334.1, forward strand.
ACGACTTCTATTTACTGGTATTGCTACTTTTAAGAACAAGATCTGAGTAATTGTTTCACCTCTACAGATATATTTTCCTGGCGTGCAGGACAGCACTTATCTGGCCCTCAGTAGTTTTAATAGCCCACAACACAATAGATCTATATTTAAAACGTTTTCTTTTTTTCTTTTTTTTTTGCTCAGGATATCCTGTACAGGGGCTGCTGCAGACTGCATTTCCTTTCCAAGGGAGGAGATATTTGTTTTCCTGCTGTTAACTCTTTCCCCCTTTTCACATTTCCATTGTATTCTTCTGTGATATTATATTCTATTATATCCTAACATGTCCAAAGTCTGCACGCAGTTAATTAAGAGTTAAGGAAATGGACCAGCAGATGTCGCCTAAAACGTGAGGATGCGTAATGGATTAAATGTTTTGAGACCTTCAACTTTAATCACCTGCACCTCTAACCTGTTTATTTAAATTTGATGAAGTAATGTCGCAATAAAGTCTACAAAGTCCTAATGAAGATGAATGCGCGTCAACCAAAATTTGTTTTATGGCATTTTATATCTAATGGCTATAATACCCCAAATATTCCTATCAATATGGGCTGAAAGTTATAGACTTTACTTTTGCAGAACATCTCAAACTTTTTAAACTTTGAGCTTTGTCAGCGAGTATTCAATAAGTTTCAGCAACATACGCAGGCTGATGGAGGCCATCGAAGCATCCAGGTGTCCTTCTGTGCTTATTATGTATTTTACCATATCGGATTTGGGCTGTATATCTAAAAGATGCATTTAAAAAAAGCTGCCTCATGTTGAGTAAGAGGGTGGTTTCCCAGCTCGTCCATCCCCTACACGCAGTTGTCTCTGTGCGTAATGTGTCCACAAATCCTCTCTCCCAAAATGAGTTTGGGAGGTTGTGCGCTCCTCCCTGGTCTGCTTAAAAAAGACACTCAACCATGATGATAACATAAGTTCTAATGGGGAAGTCTCGTTTTCACTGGCTCTGTTTCCCTTTTCTAAAACTGACCAGCAGCTTTCGGAGGTGCCCTCTTTCCAAAAGGAGTTTAATCATTGCGAGTGTGTGTGTTGTCTATTTGTTGGTGGTTTCACAAGTTGGATTCTCACAGCAGCACCGGGGCAGGAGGACCGATAGAGACAAGTACCGACACACCCGTGGATTGTATAATTTGGACGATACGCTCCCGGAGCAGCAGACCGAGGCGAACACTGTTGTCCCGACGCGGTACAACGTGGTGTACATAACTCTCAAGTCCAGACGCCTGAAACCAGCTCATATACGGGGCACAATCAGGCCAAAACTGAGGAGAAAAGTACGAGGGAATAAGGAAGCCAAGTCAGCTTTTACGCAGAACAAACGTAGCACTTTGGAGCGGGACACTGGCCAGAGTAAGGGCAACTTTGCACCCAAGACTTCCTCGGGAGAAACCAGGGATGTTTATTATAAATCAGTGGATATAAGACACACTTCTCATACAGATGCACAGGCAGACTCTCACATTAGTTCAATCCGAATTTACAGCCAAAGAGCGCCGCCATGGCTCAGCCCACAGGACGTGAAAGCCATGCGCTTTCTTGCGGACGCCAAAGTTTCGCGCGTCAAAGAAGTTACGCATGGAGACTCTCCGTCACTTCTGATATTTGAAGGCGAGACAAACGTTTCAGTGAGCAACCAAAAACACTCTCAGCGGGAAAATGTGTGTCCAGGCCAGTGTGGGGTCATTAACAGCCCCGTGGACACCACTGAGGTGTTTGCTTTCCATTTGGACAGGGTGCTGGGGCTCAATAGGACATTACCGGCTGTAAGCAGAAAGTTCAGCTTTTTGCACGGTTAGTATGGAGTACTTTTAAAACCAAGTTCATGAATGTCGATAATCAGAGAGGGAAAGAGAGAGAGAGAGCAGTAGAGAGTAGAACTGAGGAAAATAAATGGCATTTTATGGTCTAAATTGCACATTACATCACCAACATTACAACACTGTAATTACTTCCAAGGAGAAACTGAGTAAAACACATAATACCACTCTGATTAAAATGTGTCAAAGAATTACAGGGTTTTGGAGGTAAAGGCTTTACAATACAGACTAATCATCCAGTACAAACCTTGCTTTAAACCTGAAGTCAAAGAATGATTAAATCAGGTGCTCTGGAGTTGTGGGAGAGAATTTGGCGCTGAGGATAAAATAGTCGTGTGTTTGAACCACATGCTGAGCATCAGCACGACTCCTGTCAGTACCACATGTATAAGGGCTGTGGTTCCTA
>CAFUXE010000334.1:756048-798113 GCA_903364295.1 Serranus cabrilla
TGCTTACTAATATTTTAAAAAATAGCACAAGTTGTTGTAAACAACCTTGTAATAGAAAGCCATTTAAGGTGAAGGAAATATGTCCTCTGCTTATTACTGAGAGAAGCTTTCATTTAACTAATTCTGACATTTAATATCAACCTAACTTTTGACTTCCCTCTTTCTTAAGCTGAGCCATAATTATGTGGAGAATATGCTGCAGTTACAACTCCTGCTCCTCCGGAGGCCTTGCAGCAAGTATAATTAGCATTGTGTAGAAACATAATGCACTAAATTATATGTAATTTGCTTCTCTGCTTCTCAAGTGTGTTGCAGGAATTAAGATGTGGACAAAGCCTCCTAGTGAAGCTAACAAAGCACAACTCACATTTACTTGACTTGATTGAGGTCACACATTATACACTGAATTTGAATGAGTTATATCATCTTCTGTACAGTCTTAAATTATCTTTTTTTCTTTACAAAACTCCCATGAAGTCATAGAAACTATTTTATAAACACTAAACAATATCACTTGTTATGATGAACACTGTAAACAGGAAACAACTCGCCATAGTGACTGTACTTCATAAACTGAAGACCTTTACGATGAGAAGCCAGATGGTGTTACTCTGTTTTATATGCACTCTTATTTTCATTTTGACAAAAACACCTTCAGCTGGAATCATTTTCACTGTATTTATTTATTTTTTGTACTATTTTTGTTCAATTGATGAAGATGTTTGAGCATCAGATGGTCAATGTAAGCATTTATTTGTAAAATATTTCAACTTTGATTAATAAAATCCTTTATGAAAGAAAAAGTCTGATGTTAAGTTATTGATAACAAGTCTTGGCTTTTGTTTAACATAGCTTGAATTTTGGAAGAGAAAGTAGAAACAGCACAGTCTAAAAATACTCAATTACAAGTAAATGTCCTATATTCAAAATACGTTAAAATACGCTTATCAGCAAAATATTTAAGTAAAAGTACTCATTAGGCAAATTTGCTTCTATCAAAGTGTTATTTTATCATAAAATATTATATTATTCTATTTTAAACACTATTTTTCAGTATACTTTATATACTACTGGGTAGATGAGCAGTACAGTACTGCAAGTGTATATGTTTTTATGTAAAAAGTAACTATTAAATAAATTAGTTCCCTCTTTATTGTAGTGAAGCAAAAGTATAAAGCAGCATTTTATGAAAATACTCATGAGTAAATTAAAATTGTACTAAATCAACACACTTTTTTTTACGTCATTACACTGAATTCTGGTTTGAAATATGACATTTCTGTAGACAGGCCTGCTATTTAATTTACATCTAGTTCTTTGTGATGCCTTAAACGCAGAGACACCATAAAAAACATTCTTAAATATATAAAGTGTATACAGTGCTTAAAAGAATGCACTAGCAGGGAGATTTTTCTCATGTCTGCTCTCCTGAGTATCTGTCAGAGCTTGGCCAGAAATAGTCTGTGGCTGTGAAATCTGATCCAAGCGTGGTGTCCACTTTTCATGCTGTCGTAAACAGCGTGCTTTGGGCTCTGAGAGTCGGGGTCGACGGGGCTTTGTGGGTTATTTTCTCGTGTCCGTGCCTGGCATTCACTGGGCTGTTGTTTTAACCCCTCTGCACCCGCATTAGTGTGTCAGTGGCGTCCGTGCCTCTGCATGTTTGTGTTAGAAAGATCCCTCTAGTTCCCAGAGTGCTCTGCAGCGGAACTTACTTACATATTCTCACACAATAACACACACACACAGACAAAAGGTGACTTTTGACTTTATGCAACAATATATGTAAAGACATACACACACAGGCATGAGGAAGTGGACCTTCCCTGACAGTGTCCCCACATTTAGTCCCACACAGGCCTTTACAAGCAGCTACTCAGACTGTAACCTCAGACACTCAGCAAAGAAAAAAAATAGGATTCTACCATATTGCATCTCAAAGAAGTGAATAAAGAAAAAGTGTGCAGTGTTATCCGCAGAAAAGTGCACTGTAGGTATTGATGATTTGTTTTAGTAAAAAAATGACACAGAGTAGCATTCAAGATTTACAATACTAAAACGTTATTTTTCTCACTTTATTTTTTCAGATTTTCTGGGAAATGGCTCTGATGTGAACAGACTTTAATAGCAGCCAAAGAGGAAGGCTGGGTAAACGTCAATCGGACATATTGTTATGGTGTTATGTTGAGGGGTTTTGTATATACAGATGCAAAGAGTTAGCCACCTTTTGCTTTGATGGTCTCAAATACATTAAGAAGGGGAAAAAAAATCCACAAAGGTTGCAAAGTTGTCATCAAAACAAAAGGTGGCTAGTTCTAAGAATCTACAATCTAAAACATATTCTGGTTTGTTTAACACTTTCTTTAAACTAACCGACTCCATGTGTGTTCTTTCATAGATTTGATGTATTCTGTTTTAATCTACAATGTATAAAATATTAAAAATAAATAAAAACCATTGAATGAAAAGTGTCATTGACCAGTAGTGTATGTGAGAAAGTGGGAGTTAGAATGTTAAAGCTAGAATCTAAAAGTTATAAGCTGAAGGAAGTGAGCTAGCGGAGAGTTAGATAAGAAGATTGATTTCACCCAGAGGCATCAACTGCAGCTGCTGTACCTTGGAATCAATATATTTTTTGAAAAATAAAAAATAAGAATAACTCCTACAAAGTAGCAATTAATCACTTGTTCTCAACAAAACTTTATTTGAAAAATAAAGATATGTAGCTTATTAATCGCCTATGTTATGTCTGCAAATGTTACAGATTCACATGAATCAGGCCGGATAAAATATATGAGAATGGAAGCCTTAAAGTCCCCTTCCACCCCAAAAAATGTAGTTTTTTTGTTCCCACAGTTGGATGTTTGAGCTTTATGGAGCAGACTGATATATGTGCAGAGTCCGGCAATAATGCTGTTTCACATGCATGCAAATGAAAGGTTTCTCTGCTTTTCCCCTCCGATTTAAAGGGATGGGCCTACAAGCATGATGTGTGACATCACAAATATGTTTGTAAGTCAAACCTGGTCCATCTTGCAACTTGTTACTTTACTGTAAAGTAGGTGACATCTTGTGTCCAGCAGTAAAATGCCTTTTTAAAGATTTTAATGTGGAAATCATTCATTTGTTTGCGGGGAAAAATATTATCAGACAGCCATTTTTGTTCCAGTAACGCTATATATGTCTCTACACGACTGGAGGGGATCTTTGATATTTTTAAACTATAATAAATGTGTCTATTTTGTGCAAAATTTGCTGTGTTTTGAACAACTACTGTTACCCGACTATAACATAATTCAATGCACGTTTTTATTTTTCTGTAACGTTAAAACAAATGCATAATGATAATCATACCTCCACTCTGACCATGGTGCTGACATATTTGCCAAGATTGAAACAATAGGAATTAGATCAATCTATAATGAAAGTTTAATCAAAATGAAAATATGTATGACTTTACAGTTTCTGAGCCTGAAAGGAAAATGCAGTGTTTGCAAAAAGTCCTCCAGCAAGTCATTCAAGTTTAAATACCTCAAAGAGGCAGTGAGCTTCAGTACTTCAGTTTTCACATTTTATTAAGCAGGTTTTGGCTTGAACGCTAAAAAAATAAGCTGGTAAATTGGGTCATTTTTTGCAAAGGTTTTCAAGAACCCTCACAAGGATTAGCTCCAGTAATGGTTTGTGAATTACTCTATGACTGCTTGTTCTTTCTGTATGGAAGGCTGGACGTGTTCACTCTTGTTAGAACAGATAATGAGCCTTTACAGTGTGTCTGCTTCTCCTTTTCTCTCTTCACCTCTTTTTACCCTGCTTAACATGTTTCTCTTCTTCTTGTTTCCAAGGGAGTAAAAGAGATTGAGAAAGATGTTGTTTCTCAGGCAGTGAATGAAAATCATTTGGGACGGTTCATCTCAGCTGACCCCAGCTGGCTGCTGCCTGGTCAGACGACAGACATCAACCCTGACAGAAGAGCTCTTTATTCCTGTAACCTCAGCTGAGGCCTGATAATCACTCTGCTTTACCATGATGTCACTTTTCCCACTCCCTGCCCTCTGAGAGTTTGCCAGTGGCCCTCACTGAACTCAGAGAAAGAATAATTGCCTGCTGGCAGTGTTGTATATTAATTATGACATTTCATTTCTTTTTTATAAATGTTCTATTTGTAGCTGCACAAAGAACTCAGTCATCAGCAAACTCCTGTCAAAATTAAACTTCAGTATCCATTGAACATATCATAGGATGTTAGCAGACACCAGATGGTCCATTAAACCCTAAACAAATTTTGCTGACTCATGTTTTGGAACCATTTTATGCTAAAGTTAAAGATATCTATGTATGTATGTGCTCTGTAGCAGATAATCTCGCCACTGAGTCGCATTGTCAAACCTATCTATTTCTCAGGGGGGGGAAAAAAATAAATGTTGAACAACTCCCTTAAAGTTTGTCACCTCATGTTGTTAGAGTATACCCATAGCCAACCTATGGATTATGTTACTCTAAAAGACATAAAATATAGCCTAATGATTCTTATATAATCATCAGTTTTCAGTTTTGGTTTCTGGGATTTAAATAAAATCTTTAGCAGTCCCCCTTTCTGTTATAAGACATGATGCTTTGGTATTTAACCCAGGGCAGCTTTCATATTTTGTTTTTCAGCATGTTCATTGCATCTATTGATAGTGACAGAGACAACGGAAAGGAGAGACAAAGGAGAAAACATAAAGCAAAAGGACCTTGGGTCGGATTTAAATCCTGGTCTGCTGCAACATGGACTCATCCTTAGCGGTATGCACTCTACCAACGAGTATTAGCTTGAATACGAACTAGCAGGTATTACTGTTTTTGAACTATGTTGTTATGGAAGCATCTGCAGCTTTACATTTCCTTTCGCTGCCAAGAGTCTCCAGGAGTGTTTCAGCAACACAGCACAGGGGTGGTCACTGTCAGAGCGCTGTACAGGTAGATTTCATGGGCAGATGCCAAGAAATAGGCACTGAAATGATCCTCTTTCGTCTCAGTCAGCACAAAACAAGCAGACACAACAAAATGTCCTGCCACGCTGCCTCCAGCTGGAGGAAGTTCTCCTTACACTGATAAGGACTTTAGAGGGGAAGCTGGAAGAATGTCAACATGTGTCAGATGAAGTCATGTCAAAGCATGTTTTCACCAAATAGCCAAACCATTCTGTGCATGAGGATTTATGGAATCAGAGCTCACAATCAATCTTTTTTAATGACTTTAGCTGCATGTAGGAACATTTTTTGCAAGCTTGGCACGCAACCAGAATTCTTTCCTCTTATGTTATCCTGTAACTCAGCTGCCCTGAGTGAAAATATCTCATCCTGCAAACCTTTCCTCTCATTCCTCCAGTGGTTAAATATCACATCACTTGTCAGTTAAAATCACCTCCTCTTATAACCTTCTCACTTTATTTCCTCTTTGAAATATCGCCTTAAAACAGAGATTCATTTTAAATGCAGCTCAGCACTGTGGGTCAAGTTTTTCAAGTCATAAATCTTCCTGGTTTATTTCCATGTGATATGACCAGAGTATGCTACGGCCTCTTAAAGACAGAAATGTCCACCATTTTTTGGATAATGTGGGGGCACCAGGGGTAGCCACCTCCTGGACACACCTGCGACCTGCTGTTGAAACTATACAGCTTTGACCGTTTGTATATGTGCAGTTTTTGAGTACAACATATTCTGCTGTAATCCTCCTGGGGCAGCTATTCGGTTTCTGGTCGAATTATTCTTTAAAAGTAAATGTCATGAGTAAATAGACTGCACATAAGTGACTTCAGTTCGAGCTGCAGCTCATTTTAAGCCGACTGATGCAAAAGGCTCTCTGTCAGGTAAGAATGCAGCCACATGAAATAGTTTTGCTGGAGGCAGTGTACGGTCCGGACCCTCCATGTCAATAATCTTTACAGCTCATTTAATTAAAGCATGAGGTCGAGAAACAACTTGACTGTAATGCGCTCAGGTTCCATCTGAAGAATATTAAATGAGCAGCTTGAAAAAAATCCATATGTTATGTTGAATGATGTACTGTATATATGAAGATCAATAACTTCAGGCTCTGTGACAGACAAAGAAGTAGTTTGTCTTTTCGTATGAGCTACATGTTTGATCACACCAGAGACAACCCAGCTCCGTGTTTCATTTATTACATTTTTGTCTTCCTGATTCTGGAGGAGGTGTGCAGGTCAGGGGCGGGGTCATTTCCCCTAAAGCTGGCTCATATTCAGTGCGTTCAAGCACATGTAAGCAGGACGTCTGAGGTCATAGGGAATCAATTCACGTGTCAGTTACAAGACAGCCTCCCCTCAACCCTGCTCACAGCTGCATGGGAACATTTAAGGGAGTAACATCCCTGTCGACAACTCCTGCTGATAACAGCAGAACCTGAGAGAGAAAAAGCTCAATGCTGCCAGTTTTATAGAAAAAACAAACTCCAACTCACAAAAGCCTTGGCCTTCACCTCGGACATGATGCATTCAATATGGATCTATTAACTGCATGCTGAATGCAGACTGTGATTTCTACTTTTACTATATAGAACACATTTAAATGGGAAGGCTCACAATGTAAGGACACCATACGCTTAAATATCAGGTCACCTCTATAAGACAAGGCCGTCTTTGCTGTGAATTAGATGTTGCCTCATAACATGCATTAGTGGTTGCATGTATTATATCACAGCCCTGACACACAGACACTAAACTTTGTCAGTTTGTGGTTTTAAAGTTGTTGAATAACTTTATGAGACATTCACTGGACACTGCAGAGACACATCACATCACAATTTTGAAAGCCAATCACGGTCTAATTTGTTGTAAGCCACTGCCAGATACAAGCCAACAAACAAGCTAAAAGATGCTTACTACTCGGCATTATGACATGTCTGTCAGTTTCAGATTTTAGTGCACAACAGATGTTTCAGCTGAGTCTGGAGGCTCAAAAACATAACGCTTAATCTCTCTGATGTCTATTCTCACACAGACCAGAGAACAAAAATATCGCTGTCGATTGGGAGCTGGCTCTGCTCTTTTACCAGTTTAAAGGTCAGATCCAGAATTTCTCCATGAGGGTGATAGAGTTGATGAGCTCCCAGCCCATTTTCAGAGTGCTTTATTTGTGGTAAAACCATGTCAGACAAGATAATAATTATAAATCAGTGTCCATAAGGAAATGTAACATTCTTCATTCCAAAATGCAAGACAAATTAAGTTTTCCTCTGAATAATATGTATTATGGTGAGAATTTACCCAGGAACAAAGTTAAACGAAACTCATGAAATTGTTATATCGTTCACTTCACAAGGAGATCAACCATCTACTGTTTCTGTTGGGGAAACACTGAAAACAGGAACTACATAAAAACAAGCTGACAGTGAAATTCAAATATCATGGCAGGTTTTTCAAGTTTTAGTCAGAGAAGAACCTTCTCATCCCGAGCACGGACATTTGAAGCCATGGCACACGATTAAAGGGTGCAGGGCACATACTGAAGACCAGGGAGAGGCATCTCTCTGGACTGGCATCTAAAACATCTGCTCCCGCAGATATATGGGGCAATCAGACAGTTGTGGGCCGAATATGTCACATTCTATATTTAGAGATTGTGTGATGAGAGAAGTGTGGCATGTGCAGCATGCAGCAGACTGAATGAGACCACTGAGGATGATCACTGACATGATTCAAGGCCTTAATTGCCACAATGATTGGGATATGACATTATTTTTTAAAATCTTTATTGTAAACAGAGCACAGAGCACATCAAAATGTAAACAGTTCCTTCTCTGTGAAATCTGTTTTCTTGTGCACAGTAAAGGTTTCTGAACGCCTCCCTATAAAGAAAGCTGATGGTTTTATAATGCTAACACTTTCCCTTGCAGTGAAGGCTCTGCTCAACTTGGCAGCATTTCATGAGCTTGTGATGTCCAATTTTCTAAAATATCTGGTTACTGGCAGAGAAAGCCTTCATCTCAAACCAAAATAACCGGTCACAAGATTCGACCGGACTAGCACTTTTCTCAAGTGGATTCTAAGTCAGAAAAGTTGAGTTAGAAGTTTGAAGTATATAAATGCAAATGAGCACCCAATACAGAAAGAGAGGACAGGAGTTTTGTTTGCATCCAAATGACAACTCAGGCAAATCCAGAAAAGGTTGTCCGATATGTTTCAGGAAAAGACTTAAAGGAAAGCACCGACTCAGCTGAGACGATTTCCTCGGGCAAGATGTGCCAGAGTCGTAAAGTCGGGGCCTTGACTGCAAACGCTCCGTCACCTTAAGTTTCTCAGCTGGGCCTCTGGAATAGACAAAAAACCTGCCAGAGGATTTCAAAGCACATACCAACCAGCACATACAGTACTAAGAGGTCAGAGACAGTAAATTCCCCAAATCTATATAAAATATAAAAAGCCATTGTAAAGAGGCTTTAACAGGAGTGCTCATGTCTCTGGTTAATAGCCTGGCAGCCAAGTTCAGTACAGTCCATCTATAGAAATTTTGTTAGTAAAGGGGCTATTGCAGTAATCCAGACGTGATGCTACCAAAAAAGATGCCTTGCGTGTGTGGTATGAGCTCCTCAGCATGTACTGCTGGGTCTATATTTTGAACTGGGTCCCATTTTGGACCATGCAGACTCAGCTCCAGTGGAAATAATCACACAACCCAATAATAAACCAGAGGAGAGGATAACGCAGTGTAGACAGAAGGTCAATTTGTTACACTGACAGTATCCTCCTCTATGAAACCAACATAAGCATGTGCAGTCACTGACTGAAGGTGTGAGAGGCACCAAACATTCCTCACCTACACCGGTCCTGGTTCATCTATTTGGGGTCAAAACTGTCCCAGCAGCAGCACTTTGAACTTGACTGGGCCTCACTCTGGAGCTATACAAAGATCTTAAGTCAGAGAGGAGGCATTTACCATATATTCTATACCAGCGATGGAAAATCAAGGCATATTACTGCCTTAGAGGCAGGAGAGTATCTAGGTCTTCAATCTATCCTCACATCAAAGCAGGAAACATCACAGATTGAACTCTCCACTCTGCCTCAGAGTTTAGATTTGATTTTTCATATTTATTAACCTGCTGACTGCGGCAGTTCACAGCATGTTTCTGCTAACCCTGCTTCCAAACTGTACGGTTTTCACAGCAGGACAACAACAGCTTTGGTCATTTGGGTGATGGTGTTAATGTCTTGCTGGAGGGAAAGGCACACTGGCTGCTTTAGGTTTGTGATCTTCATCCAACTGCTGCAAAGATGGTGAAAATCTTGCAAAAACTAAAATATTTTCATATTTGCTGGTGACTGCATTGATCATTTGTGCTGTATATATTGTGGCTTTTTTAAAGACAGACTGATGGTCCTTATGTTCCCACCATACTATATGTTTTTGCAAAGCAAACTAAAATAAAAGTATACTGTCACTTCAGCAAACTTAAAATCCATTACTTCCTTTGCAGAAAACTTTTTTCAGAAACCTGCATTTTTTATTATGGTATCGACCACTGTGTACAAAACTAGACATGTATTTATGTGGAAAACTTTGCAGCTTATTACTTTGATCTACACAGTGCAGTGTGCTCTGAAAGCGGCTGATTTATTGTCCCACAGTGGCTTGTTTGCACGCACTAACCTCCACAACAACAGCTACAGCAATAAAGTTAGGCCTGCCATGCCAGGTTTTATGATGAAGAAGCTATTGTGGCTGCACAGCGGGGGAAGCTATGTGCATAAGAAGAGCAGAGGGAAACTTTGGCCTTGGTCAGAGCACAGCTTTATTCATAAATAAAAAGGGCGCAAATCTAAACTTTCCCCAACTCTATTAAGAGTTTTGCAGAAGTAGAAGCTGTGCGACGATGACTGTACTGCTTTCAAAAGAAATGCCACTGAGTGAAGATTGTGATGACTTAACAAGAGTTTGTCCCTTTCCTTCCACAATAACTTGTTTTTCATTCTCCAACACAAAGTTCAGAGTGTATTTTGGGCTGTTTTCAAAGAGATACATTAAAACTACCAGCAAGGAAGGAATCAAACTTTATTACTTCTATATGTGAGCTCGCTGTGACTTTCAGCCCTCCAACTGGATGAAAGCTGCTATACGTCTGTGAAAATGATTGCACTGTTGGTTGGTTACTGGATAAAAGTTAGCTTTAATATAAATCCAGCAAGTGGAACACTTTATTCTTAGACTGATGCAGAAGATGTTTTTGTTTGTTCTGTAAAAATGCCATTTTTACATTCAAACTCATTAAATCAGATCATTTTCTATTGAAATAATAATGAAGATTATACTTAATTAATCACTCTTGACCCTGGAAATTGAAATGGCAAAATTTTCTTCTTACAAGGTCTACTTTTCTGTTTTCAATAAGTCAGCAACATCTTAAATGATGACACTTAAAACTCTATATGCATAAATAAAACATGATAATATTCTACGTTCACAAACCTCAATGCTGTGCAATAAAGATGTCTTTTCAAGACTGATTTGCATTTTTTCTTGCTACACTATACAGTATGTGCTTCACAGAGCAGGGGGAACACGTCTGGAATAAATTCCCACCATCATGTTTGACTTCTTATCTAAAAGACATTCTTCCACTTCGTACGAGCCCTCAGATGCTTCACCTCTCCAGCCTGTCGGAGAACGAAGAGGAAAGAATGTGTCACCACTGTGGCGGAGGCAGCGCTCCAAACAAAATCCTCCATGGTGAATGTTACCCATTCTTGCAGGAATCCAAACAGGAACAGCCTGGCCCGGGCTGGGCAGGCACACAGAGCAGGCCAGAGAGGAAATGACTGAGACGGGCCTCGGGGTGCGGTGGGTTCAGTCTAGTGGGCATGCTAGTCCACGTCCTCGCTGGCACCACATGCCAAGGAAATGTTGAACAGGAAGAGTCTTAGTTTGTGTTTCAAAGGCTTCTTTATCGACTCATATAGAGAAACTGACAGAAACTTACTGCAAAGGAAAAATGCAATGATTTTTTTATGTTTTCATGTTGTCTTGGATGATGTTTCAGAACCTTAAAGTTGGTGGTTAAGTCAGTTATTAGTTCATTTCATTCACAGACATTTGGAGCTGCATTGCTCTGTTCATGAGCAAGCCACAGGGGAGACTCCGAATTCAGACAATACTCTTACATTATGTTGTTTAAATTCATGACCTCCAGTCACAACTGCCGCATCTCTGTTTTAATACTTCTTTTAAAGTAAGGATTAAAATAAATGTGATACCACCTATGGACGTCAGACTTGAGCAAAGAGAACAATCCCAAGCGCCGGCTCTCACCTCACAAAGAAGTGTTGAATCTCACTCAATTGCCAACCTGAAGTGAGACTGAAGGGGGAAGAGTGGTGGGCTAAGTGTTAATTATCGTGTTCTTGTTATCGTCAGCTTTACAAGATAAGACTTGCTATTAGCTTAGCAGACTACTGCGAATGCAATCAGGACTTAGGAGTCCATGGTGGTATACAACAAAAAGTGTAAATCACTGCAACAATGAGCGTTAATTAAGCATACACTCATAAATGTGCACAAAAAGCATGGGGCTGATTGGTCTGCTAACATGAGGGATTAACTGACAGATACACAAACACACACATGCACATGATGTATCAATACAATTCCAGCAGCTGCAAAGCAGTTCAGTTACTGTATACTACAAAGAACAGTCTTCTACAGTATGAGCATACATATCTTCCATAAACACATGAAAACAGTGCCACCTAGAGTATTTCAAGCACATCACAGAACTGTTTGACTGCCTCAAGCCTCGGTACATGTTTCCACTTTCACATTATTAGCTTCTGTTTCCATTGCATTTACGGCTGCAAATGGAAATTACAATCTCCAACAATGATAGTCACTGAGGAGCTTAAAATACCTTCCAGCTATGTTAACTATATCAACACATAATGATGCATACGCCACTGTTAAGACAAAATGAGCTTTCCACTGGTATGTGTCATAGTGTACAGTGATTACAGAGGAGTCCTTCTTTAAGCTACATCAGCTCACTGAAGCTGCTTCAGTGGCAGCATGGGTTTATTAATGAGGTCATTCTATTTGAGGAGTTCACTGGAGTTCTTTGTTCAGGTCAAAAGGCCTACTCTGCTGCCCTCTAGTGGCTCTTTGACAGCATCACCATGAAGGAAAGAAGCAGTTTGGAAAAGACAGTAGAAGTTTTGGTCTGTTATAATATTTGATGGCGCTTGGTGGCAGCAGGAACAATGGCTACTCTTTCTTCTTTTTCTCCTACTACTGTTACTCTTTCTTCTTCTACCACTACCACTACTACTCTTCTATTACTACTACTCATTCTTCATCTACTACTATCACTACTCTCTTCTACTGCTCCTCCTCCTCTTTCTTCTTCTACTACTCTTTCTATTACTACTACTACGCTTTCTTCCTCTACTCTTTCTTCTACTACCACTCTTTCTACTACTACAGCCTTCTGGCAGAAGGCTTTTTGTCAGAAAGCCATAGCTCCCATGTGCTCAAGCAGTGGGTGGAGATAGTCAGATGGGAGGTGGTATATTCTAATGAGCCTGTGAGTGATTTTGATCCAGGCAGCCCACGAAAACATTGACTGGGATGTATTGTTTTACTGTTTGTGGGTTGGTAGTCTGTTTTCATGGCATTGAATTTGAATTTATTCAGGGGAATTTGCTTGAATAAAAATGCTTTCCCCTCAGGCTCCAAATGTACCTTCTCTGTGTGATCAGACTGGACTGATTAACTGTTGCTTCCTGAGAGTTTTCCATTACAGTATAACACTGTAGAAATAACTGCTGCGTGTTTTATATCAGCACTCTCTATTTGCACCAAATCACTTTAGTGATGAGTGTTTCTTGCACTTGTGGGATTGTTTCCATAGCAACCACCGAGATGTGGGAAGTCATGTCTCAGGGCTGCATGCACATGCTCACTCACATCCCCCTCATGCTTCATACGAGACGCTAAACTGTGAATGCAACCCTGGAGTTCTGTGCACATGGGAGAAGTTGGCCTTGAAGGGTTTCTGCCAGACATCTGGTTCAGTTCAGGCAAGAAAACTACTGGTTAGGAAAAAGATCATGGTTTTAGTCCAACTAAATAAATAAATAAAAACCTCCCGGCAGACAGGCCTGAGGGCTAACTTCTCCCATGTGCCACTTCTGTCTCTTGTGCGGATGTCTGACTCAACTGACTCAAACTTAGTTGAGTGAACAAATATCTGCACATTGCTGATAAAGCTGTATACAGGAAGTAAGGGTTAGGAAAATAATCTGCTTTACTTGAATAAGATGCTTACATGGTGCAAAAAGTTCTGAAGTAAAAAAAAAAGGGGAAAACCAGGATTTCAGTCATCAGACAACCGTCAGTGTCATATTCTACACCAGAGGCTCCCAACCTTTATCCTGACGGGACTCTTTTCTTTCAGGACACTGACCACCCCAGACTAAGTGACACATCTTTGGGATATTTCATATTATATTCGATGCGTACCAATAACAGTACAGAACAAGATAAACTACATTAAATCAAAATAGTGAATGCAATAAAGAATTGGATCAACTTTGAGCGGATTACTTCCTGTGAATATTTCATAAGAGTGTTTTTCTGTTATTCTTCGTAACTTCAAATATTCTCCATATCAAATGATCTTCTACCCTCTACAATGCCTTATCATCTTATTTTAACTGTGCACTTTTCTAAAGCAGAATGTGGCTGTTTAACACAGAGGGAAGGCTCTGTGAATATAGCTTGTTTTCAGATTTTCAGGTTGTCAACGTACCTTTGTATTGTGAGATTTCTTTTGACGTTCATGTCTGAAATAATAATCCAAACTTTAAAGAAATAATTTTATCTAACTTACATGGTTGAAATGCGTATCTATAGACTAGCTGTATATTTATAAAAAAAAGTTGTCTTACACACATTGATATCAAGAGGGCCATGTACTAAGCTTGTTCCTCAAATCTAATACCACGAAAATACTTTATGAACAATGCATTTGCCTACATGCATCAAAAGTGTCTGTGATTCTGTCCCAAAATAGCCACAAATCATACAGCCTAGTCCCACAAAAGCATATTATATTATTAAACTAGAGCAGGCAGCACTAGAGCTGGGATTCTTTATAAACCAATGCAAAAAATATTTAAGCTCTCAGGGTTCGAAGGTGCAATATCCGTGACTTTCCTCTGTCTTCATCCCTTTACAGTCTAGGTAAATATGTTGATATGCATCCAGATTTACAGATCTGATTCTAAAGAAGTTGGGATAGAGTTGTGTTTATTTAGCACGTGGCTACACTTTGCATTTTATGTTCCTTATTTATTTCATTTTAATTTTTTTTTCTTTTTTACCTCAACACCTGCACCTTACCCCTACACCTAACTGCTGGTGGCCATGTGGGTTTTAAGAGGTTAATTATATTTTTATAACTTATAAACTTATAACTTTTTTGCTATCAGGATTGCTAATGTAATGCATGAAATCAGATTTCCATCGCAAAGTCTAAAAATCCTGCAATGCCATGATCTACCTACACAGCTAAACACGGCCACCAGAAACACTGTGTGATAAAAAATGCATCATTTACACCCACAGAGTGTCTTCTCTCTTGTCTCTCTGTTCATGTGGTTTTCTGACATGAAGCCTTCTCCTCTGGGAGGGGAGAAACTAGAAATACCTCGACCTCCTTGTGTCAAACCCCTCCCGCCACACAGGGTGAAGCTCTCTGGTGGCCCAGCTGACAGTGACAAACTGACAATGGTTGAATGCTCCACTTCACATCTCTAACCTTTCTCTTAAAATGCAGCTTTCTTCTATTTTTCCAATTCTCTCTTGAGCCAAAGAGAGAGAGAGAGGACAGAGGTTGACTAAGAAAAATAACTTTTTCACCCTCCAAGGATTTTTTACATGAAGACTTATGGGTTAATATGACAGACAAGTCACAGGTAGAAGACAATGTGTTGCTCAAGGACACGATGAACAAGCTCCCAGCAATCTAACAGAGCAGAAACTGAAAGTGGTGTTGATTTAAAACCTGATGTTTTAGGTTAAGATGCTGTTTGGCTTAGAATATCTTGTCTATTAGATCTGTAGTTTTTGAACCTCCTGCAGTTTGTTTTTACGTCTGACAATGGCAGTAATGGTCAGTCCATCTGCTGGTAAACTGGTCCACCGCTGAAATATTGCAACATCTTTGCAACTAACCTTTCCTCTGGTGCCATCTTCAGATCAAAAACAGAATTAGCCTGCTCAACTAAAATGGTGAGCAGTGTGTAGATTAAAACCGACCATGTGACTTACAATCCAGATTCAGACAGTTGTTGTATAAAACATCAATAAGAAAATACTGCATCAAATTCAAAATTAAGTGTATATTTAAAAGCAAACTTTATCAATTTGTAAATTAAATATGTCACAGAAGATCAGCAGATTAGCACAATCTGTTTTGTTTAAGCTTTAGACAACATCAGTTTCTGGGGCCTTCAGCATTTACCTCAATAATGATCTGTGTGCTATTATTTTTAGCTTTTTTGACGGCCTATTCTGTCATTTAGGTTGCAGATCTTGTTGCTGCAATAGTGTCTCTTACTTTTCCAGAGACTGGGCGAAAGATTTGATTGCTTGGAGAAAATTAAGCGATGCAGTTGGACTTTGTGGTAAATTCTGAAAATATGTGGCTGTTACTTGGTTCAACCTACTGGTTGTATTTAACACAAATGATCCTGCAGTCAAACTCACACAAGCAATGTCCCATTCAGGGACCATGCAAAATGTTTCTGAGGGCCCTTATTGGCCTGCTGGCCACACTTTGAGCAACTACAGGCTACTGTAAACTCTCCCTGCACTCTGTCCCTGATAGAGTCAACATTATTTTCAAAGCAGGATGGTTAATTAAAATGTTACTCAATCCTTTTCTAACATTTCAGAAGGAAATGTAAAAACTATACAGCATGTGTGTGTTCATTAATCTTTGCCGTGTGTGTGTGCAAGCCTATTAAAAATGCCACTTTCAATTCCAAACAAAATCTTTGATGTCTTCCTCCTTGCAGTGTTGTTCATAGACTTTTTGAACTTTTTACATTTTTTTTCAAGTTGACAAAAACACATCTGACAGTGAAGTCCCTTCATCTGACTTTGGGGATGTCAGGTAGTTTTCTTTTAGCAGCATGAGTTCAAGATAGGTGTGAGATAATGAGACAGGACACCAGTTGGCAGGCTGCTGTCACCACTTTACACAGATGGTTTGACATGAATGCCTCATTCCAAGAACTGCTGGAAAATGCTAAATATGCACCCATGAATAGCAGTTTTGATCTTGTGAAATTAATTGCTCCTTTTCGGGCTTGAGATGTGTCAGAATGACCCGCCTGCTGATTTAAACAGCACACATGCATGTTTATGTGTGTGGCCCAAAGGAGACTTTCTCTTTGTGCAGAGGACAGAAAAATAAAAGCACAGATACTTTCAAACTGCAGCTAAAATGTCCCAAAAATTCAGATGTTATCAGATACATTTGAAAAAGTGGAAGCTTGAATAATATATTTATACATATTTCATTCTGGTCCAGGTCGGAAATAACTATTAAAGCCTGAGGCAGGCTGATATTGGCCTATCAAAGGCATATCAGTATCGGTGTGTATGCTGTCCAGTACAGACTGGTGCCCCCTTAAAAACACAAGTATAGGTCATTTGTACAGGCATCAAAACACAACCTATATTTACGGATAACAAACGGAACAAATGGCCGACTTTTACCCTTAAGAACAGGACTTCATGTCCAGTGTGAAAACAAAAGTAAACTATTTTAACATAACTTATTCTGTGAACGTAACGTCCGGTACCCACATCACCCTCTTAATTACTTCCGTACTGGCAGTTCATTTGTTCTCTGTTTAAACTGTCTTTTGTAACGCATAACCAAACGATCTTTTGCCCTAAACCTAGATCAGTGATATTATTGCATAAATTCACAGAAACTGCAGCCTTTTCTACAACCGCCAACAATATGTGTATGAAAAATGACGTGTTTGCTATTTTTAGAACACGGCACTGTACCGCAAGCCACAAAACACGAGCCACGATATGTACATGTGTGCCCTGTTGTCCAATATGCTGTTATGATTATTTTGCAAAATATATAAGGCAGAAAATGCTTCTTAGAGTTTTATTTTTTATCTTTTTAAATAGTCAGCAATTTTCTGAAAATGAAGAGTAATGATGTTTATTTAGATATTTTATTCCTATATATTATTTAGTTATAATTTATAGAATTGGCTGACAATGTAAAAAATGGTTTGTTTAATGTATAATTATGTATAATAATGTTAAATATTATTTAATAAAGTTTTATGTTGAAGAAAGTCTCTCTCATTTGCAGAGTGGTGAAAAATCTGTTCACGGTCCATATAAAAAAGTTGTTTTTTCATTCCAGCTCAAAACAACTATATCGGCCGTCATAAGTTGTTGATATGTTTTCCAACTCTAAAATCAATATCGGTATCAATCTCAATCTCATGCTTACTATCAAATCTGACCTTGAGGCATGGGTCGAACATATGGCTCGTATTTGTTACTTTGGTATTTGGTATATTTGGTAAATCTTGCATCATTCATATGATAGTATTTCAGTTTTGGTGGCAGAACATATGGGCTGAGCCCATGGTGCAAAAACAAAGCAGAATACGACAATCAAACAGGAAAGCTGACGTCACAGGTGTGTGCAGCGCCTTGAGTTGCCTCAAAGGCACGTTCTGAAAGCACTAGAAGCAATGAAACAGGTGTCATTTCATGCGTTTCTTGCCTTACTGGCAGTTCATATTGCATGTGTGCTTCATCCTAAAATAGATAAGAGAAAACCATCCAATTATATCTGATTCGAGGAGCAATTTGGACCTGAACACAGCTTGTAATGTAAATGCACACAGCCTCATTTATAGTGGGAACCCACTTCATTTCATTCAGGGAGCCAATGTCCGTTTAACACAACCCTTGTTGTTAAATGTGATTTATTTCTCCTTTTGAGCGCAGCTATACTTCAAGTGACATCTTAAGAAAACTTAATTAACGCTGGAATTATGGCACTACAGATTTCATGGCAACCAAGAGAAAAAGGTCCAGGGGGGAATTGGGAGTGCCGGTAATTTAGGTTGTCTATCAAAGCGCTTTCATCACCTCCCTCTCACCAGCATCCTGCCTCTCCACTGAGGGTAGGAGCTGGCACTGATGAATGAGATGAAATAACATTTGGACAGTACAAAGTCGGCAGCAGGGCCTCCCCTCTCCTCTCCTCTCCTCTCCTCTCCTCTCTCCTCCTCTCTCCTCCTCTGGGGACTGGAGAGAATAATCACAGAAGTGGAGATAGTGAGGAAGGGGGAGAAAGCGAGAGAGGAAGGAGGAAAGAGGAAGTATTGCAATACTGTGTTAATCATTCAGAGGAGAGGACAAAGAGAAAACAGAGAGTGAGTGTGGCCACAGGGACAGAAAGGCTGTGCAAGAGAAATATCAAGAGGAAGAAAGAAAGACGCAGAGAAATTAAGATTAAACACAGTAAAGAAAAAGTTTTGGGAAGTACACTTACTTGTACCGTTGCAGAAAGTTGGATTAAGATTATATGTCTGTTCAAAATAAGGTTAGCGTTGACATCTGGTTAGCTTGATTACAAATTAAAACCAAATTATAAAAATTATAAAAGTAGGGACAAACATGATAGACAGCAGATGTTTTGTTAAACCTGCACAAAATTTGTAAAGAGCTGTAAAAGTTACAACCATAAGTTGTAAAAATTACAAGTTATGGTTTGATTATTTAATTTTTTTTTACTTGGTTTTTGTACATAATAAAGAAATTAGATATTATTGTTCAGTGTTTCCAGTATTTGTGCTAAGCTAAATGGCTGCTCGAGAAAGCTAACAGACAGATAATAGAGTGGAATTTACCATCTAACGCTCTGAAGGAAAGTTAATAAATCATGTCTTGCCGTGCAACAAAATGTAGTTTAAATCCACCAAACATTATGTTAAATTTTGATGGGACTTTTGGAATGATGCACCTATTAAAACATGGTATCTTAGGTTTAAATATTTCACGAAATGTAACACATCATCATACCAAACATATACCTTAGTCTGAAAGGATCATACATTTGGTCTAAGATGATTTTCACAATAGTAAAGCAATTTAAGGGGTAACTGAGCATTAAGGGGTAAAACTGTAAGAGCCTACACTCACACTGCACCCACACATACACAACCCCCACCACTCACTGGATACCAAGAGAGAAAAACAAAGACAGAGAAGAGAAGAAAAGACTAGGGTGACAAGGAACACATCAAAAGTCAAAGGGAAAGAACACCAAAGAACGACAGAGATATAGAAAGACACAGATAGAGCGAGAAGGGGGGAAGACGGCAGAGAGAAAGAAAGAGACGTCATGACTTTGGGGATTGAACTTGACACAGGGCAGAGCTGAATCCTTGGATTTGTGTGGGGAACATCAATCATGTTCCAGTCACAATGAGATTGCCTCCTCCCACCTGCAGCACAGCAGACATGATATCCTGTTTCATTTACATGCAACACATCTTCTGACATACAGTGCACCCAGGAAACCCGTACACAAGCAAAACCGTTTATGTATTATTTAATGTCTCTGTCACTATAAGCAAATAGCAACCATATCCAGTTCACACCTCAATAATCCACCCTCACCTAATACTATTTTATTTATCACTTGATACTTTAGCGTTACATGTTACAGAAAAAACATGCCAGAAATGTTGCAGGATAGCTTTGACACAAAATGTATTTATGTTTTGTCAATCTGGCTACTTTTTGTAACCCATGGAGTTTCCCCCTGCTGGCCAATAGAGAGAATTAGAGTCACTTTTCAGACCCAGAAGCTACTCCCCCTTATTTCCTTGTTTTCTTTTTTTATTACAGTTTTAAAGAAAGATTTAGAATATTTAAAAATACAAATTAGGATTTGACAACAAATATATGTGTAAATATGCACATATAAGTCACCTGCAATGCCTGGCCAGTATGTTTTGTGATTAAGAATACAGGGGAACAATAGTTAGCAAGCAGTGTTAGCTAAAAACAATGGATAAATAGAAGAAAAAAGGTTCACAACACCATTGGGCCAGTTCTACATTTTTTAACTATTTAATATTAGTCTGAGCTTGAGAGGTGAGCTGTTTCCTTCTTAATCCAGTCAGCAACAAAGCACACAAATGTATTTCCAAAAATGTTGCACTATTCCTTTAAAACAGTAACAAGATATGTTATAAAATTAAGGCATAACTGCTTCCTCCTATATGACTTTTTGGGGATTTTTGTAAACCATTTTGGACATTGATTCATTATGGCTGTATGAGTATCTGGAAACGTTTGTGTTTTCAGTTTTTTATTATCATTCACTTTAACTTGAAGACCAAAAAAGGATTGAAAAATAAAACATGGTAAAATAGATATAATATATAATATAGGATGAGCTATGGTCAAATATAGTATCAGATTATCATCTACATGCACAAATAACAGACAGGAATATCTAAAATAATGTAACATTGGATAACAGGCAAAACTTACAGCTCAGACAAATTAATTTGCGCCCAAATTTATTTTGCTCCTGTGATCATGTCAAAACATCAAAGCATTACCCTCCCACACTTTATTGTTCCTCCAGCTGCAATTTTTATTGATGCCCTATAACTGCATCACATCATCAGTTAGCTGCTGGATAGAAGAAAAAAAAAATCCAGATATAATGAGTCATCTGCCAAATATGTACTGATGAGGAACAGTTTGTGCTGCACGAAGCACACCGTGTCAAGCACCAGCTGTTAATGCATTAAATATCACCCACTCAAAAAGCCTATATAAAGTGAAAGGAGCTGAGAGAAATAATGGAGAGAGGATTGAGAGGAGGGTGGACAGACAGATGATTGGGTGGAGGAGGAGGTGGATAGAGAAGGGCAGAAAAAGCCACCAGATTGGAGGATGAGCAGATGAAGAGAAAGAAGGAGGGAAATAAAGAGGAGGATTTTTATAGATAAAGCAAGAATGACACTAAAACATACAAAACACACTCAAAATGATGCTGCAAGAAAACAAACCAGGAAGATTGGGTTAATCTTGCCTGTGAAAGTGATAAATTTCACTCCACCAGGTTGTGCTGTTGCACTTCAATCTAAGTGAATGAGAAAACAGTCTCGACCTTAAATGAGGGGGAGGTAGAGGAGGAGGAGGAGGAGGAAGGAAGAAAGACGAGAAGCAGGGTGGTGGTTCACACAGCAATTTTCAAAAGATTTATACAGGCAGTGAATCTGAAAAATACATGTAAGAGGGGAGGTTACAGGACACGGCTGCAATTAAAAGCAGACAGCACCCAGCTGAAGACAGCAATAGATCTGAATCAACAGGTCGCAGAGACAGTATATCATCAGGAGCAAACGCTGACAAAGCAGTGAATGCATGAGGAGGAGTATAACAAAGAGTGATTGCATTTTGTGGATTTAGGAGGGGGCAATAATTAAACGCAGTAGCCTTAAAATGACACTTAACCTGTGTTGTTTGCTAAACCGAATTAGATTTTAAACACATATTAATCTCGGAAAGGAAAAGATGCTGCTTCAGTTGCATTCCTCAAAATAATGGGTAGCTAGAAGCTGTGGATTTCATCAAAGTTTAATTTGTCTAACAGAACAACCAGCCTGATTTGACAAGCTTACCCAGATTACTAATTTATTACACAGAAGAGAACTACTGCCACTCCCAAAACAGGAACTTTGTCAGGTCAAAACTAAAAATCTATTTGTTTGCTACAACCCAGAGTCTAATACAGTATATTTATCATGAATGATTAAAAGGGCCAAAAAAAGGGAATCCTTGAATTCAAAATGACAGTGATAGAAGAGGCATGTAAACATCTCCCAAAGCCCAGGACAGGCCTTGTCCTTGTTAATTACATTTTATGATGTTGCATCAAACTGTGTCTGCACCCACAGACACCTTGCAACCATTTGTGAACATAATCAGTAGTGCTTTTCGCTGTTTCATCTTTACAGAATGCTAATGAAAGCACAAAATGCAATTTAGATACCATCCAATAATGGTAAGTACAATAATGTATGGGTGTTATAGTTTTTGGAATGCATTAATGTGTCAGTTTTTATGGCTACTTGTTTTATTTCTTATGTCTCTGGCCAAAAACAAAATAAACAACACACTCCTGATGCAGCAGCAGATGTATTTCTCACCTATCTATTACAGCTACAAGAAATGCTGATGGTTTTGGTGTCAGTACCTGAGAATGTAATTTTAAAAAGCCGCTATCCAGATTAATCATTTGTGCTGACATTTGACATTTATACAGGAAATACTCTATCAGAGAACAATATTTCTCCGCCATCAGTCGCATCACATTGCTCTCAAACTGCAACTCTTGCTCTTATTTCCGCTCTCACCGCCCACACATGAATTCTACAGTAGCTGAATGCAAGTCTGGCATGTTCTCTGGGGGTGGTTGGAGAGCATTGTGGGAGATGTAGGAAATTGGAGGATGAGACAGGTTAAAGGAACGTGGCTGTAAATGTGAATTCTCCTGGGATGAATACTCCTGGGGGTGTTTATCTCTTTCTTTATATTGGACTGTTTATTATTCTTTATGACACCAGTGTGGAGAATGGATTTGCTGATTAATTTCATTTTTATAAATGCATTGTGTTATTGCATGAAGTAAATAAAAAAAAATGCTATAAGCTGAAATGACCAGATAAATTATTGGATATTCGAAATCTTTTCAAAACTGTGCATGGCTTCTTTATTCTATTTCATGCTATGCTACCACTTAGCGCTGATTATAATGCTTCATGCTGTGCAAACTATTTAATTCATTCAATCTGGAAGCCAATTTAAGGGTAAAACACAACCCTGATGTGCTGCATGTCGCAGATGAACCTGGATGCTAACTGGCTGACTACCTGCAGACTCACACAGAGAGGTGGAGAGGCCACTACACAACACAGGAACCATGCTGCGCCCCCCTCTGATGCACACACAAACAGAAAAGCCTTGACACTCACAAAATGAGACACTACACACACCATTCTCCTGGACTCCAACAGCTATACTTGCTGCCATCTCATCATTTTACACCTGCTGGATACTTTAAAACCCACGAACACCCACCTCCAGCAGCCCAGACGGAAGACACCGTGAGGTGAAGCCAGGTGCAGAGAGACTACAGAGTTGTGGTCTCCAGGGACAGTGAGCTGATACAATCAGCTCATCCTGTCAATCTCCTGCCTCTACACACACACACACACACACTACCTGGAGGTCAGTGAGTGGACGGGCTGAGGAATGGTTGCCTTTCCTTAGCATGATGTTGATTAAATTAACTCCCACTGTTACACACTCCCTCCCACAAGACATGTCACTCCCACTGGAGGGGAGAGAGAGAGAGAGAGAGAGAGATCAAGCTAGAGTGAGAGAGAGAGAGAGGCAGACATGTGGAACTGAAAGTGACACGAGAGACAGAGATGGAGACAGAGAGAGGCTTAATCATTTTAAGGATAAGCTGTTTGAGCTCCTCAGCCACGTTCTCTGCAGCTGAAGCTCCATCAGACACTGAACGCAGCCTACCTGATGTCACCTATTGATTTGTAGATCACAGTTTTAAGGCCAAGAGTTTTGCATTTTGGTCGTTTGTTGTCTTGGAGCCAGAAGTGACCATATTTTGAATGCATGCAATGCATGGCCATCTATACCTGCAACAAATGGTAGACTAGTCCTAACCCAGGATGCCCCGTTTGAAAACAAAAGTAAACGACTTTTAACTTATCTTCCGTTTTTTTTTTTAGGTAACATCCATGGCTCACGTCCCCCTCGTAACTACTTCACTTCTAGCATTTCTGTACATCTAGTTACTTTTTAAACTGTCTTTTATAACACCTTAACAGGAAGTTTTTCACTCTAAACGTAGCTCTGTGGCTTTGTAGCATTAATTCACAGAACTTTTCAACTTTTCAACACTCATGTGTTGTTATGGGTGGCATTGATAAGCAGTCATTGAGGTTCAAGATCTTGTTGCTCTCTCTGTTATCGAATTGCCAACTAAAGAGAATTAGTACATGTCAACTGAATATTGGCAAAATGCCGTTTAGGTATGTTATTACGCTGATCAGTACAGAGTAGATTGACCATTCTGAAAGTGCTATTTAAGAAACTTTGGCAGCTCCAGAGGTTTGAAACATTTTAACATCGATATTCAACAACACTAACATCAGTCAAATGTATACTATATTTCATGTATTGTTCAAATCATTGAAATGGTGATTTTCTCACTGTTAGCGAAGTAAATAAAATATAAAACATCCAGTGAAAACTCCAGAGATTGATTCAAAATGTATAAGCTTGGATAAATTACACATTAATATAGCCAATGGTGCTGAATGTCAAATTATGCTATACTTGTATATGTACAGCAGTATAATACATGTAAGTGTATTTAAAATGTTATTTCTATGTATTCACTTACAGGACATGACCTATATTAGAAATATTTGGCTGCTTAGTTTCCTTTGTTCTCCTAGACCTTTATTTTGTATTTGTCTATAAGCATTGCTCAGTGATTCTGAATATTCTACATTTATATTACATAGTGGGTATTTATAATTAATCTTTGCTTAAAGCAGTTATGATAAATATTGCAATATTAGCAGTTGAGAAGGTTGTTGTCAGCCCATTAAATGGGCAGCTATATTAACATTTATGACATAGTATAATGAGGGACAATGACAGTGTACGGCTTGTTACATGCAGTTCTTCCACCCAGGAGGCCTGGGTTTGTTTCTGTTGATGGCTTAAAAGCAAAGAACAAAGCTAACAAAGTCAAAGACAATTTTATGTTGAAAAAATGTGATAAGCCCACAGAGAAATATTCTTTAATGAGCTTTTTAGTGCCTTTCAGCTCAGTATTTGGGGGCTTTGGCCAGCTGTTTTGAAAGTGGAAAATCTCAGATAAATCCACTCTATGTGTTTTATTTCTATGGTCATGGCAATTACCCTGTGCATTCATCTGTATAAAGCACTGGTAAAATACACAGTATCTGTCAGTAGCTTTCATCCTGCAATAATCCAAACAATCTCAAACAACAGGTTTGTATCACAGTTGTAAAAGTGCAACTTTCTCCAACTCTGAAAGATCATAACACAGGCCAGCTCTTTCTCAGGGTGGCATTTCACTTTAAGAAAGCTAAATACATGATTCATTTTCTACTGAGAACATTATTCAAATGTTCTATGGAGTGGGTGCCAGCAAAATCAGTTAAAGTCCTAATTATATGCTGGGATTTCTGTCTCCCAGCCCACTCGGTTTTTACGGCAGCAGCAGCAGTGGGGAGAAATTCTATTGCAGCTGGGAAATGAGAGGAAAAATAGTGAGCCATTGTCTTTTTAACAGCATATTTATCTTCCTAAGTTTTACAGAAATACATTTAGGGAAACCATATGGCGAAAAGTGATCAATCTGTACATGCAAGTATCTATCTGTGGGGTTCTGTCCTGTTCCTACTCGCTTCTTTTGTACTGTATATGAGGTCCAGTCCGTGGTGAGCCTTTTTACCAGACTACACTGGAACTTTCTCATGAAGAACTTTGAAAAATCCTTGTTTCTGATGTACTTTGCACATGACAGCCAAAAGAAAGTCAAAAGAAGTCGACAGCAACAGATTTGAACAGTGGCTTTGTTGAGATCCTTTTCTTATCTCTGTGGTAGTGATGCTCCCGCTCTGCCAAGGCGTTCGGAGTGAATCCTCTATTATTAAAAGTGAGGCAGTTCATTTAACAAGTCCCTTTTTTACAGGAGGTCTTTAATGCAATGCCATTAGGCTCCGCCACCCACTCTGCACATTGTAAATACTGAATGCCCTGCTTGCTTGCTCTTCTGTTGTGAACCAAAGTTTCATCATCCTTGAAAATACATCTTCTCTCCTACAACAAAGGCTCATAACCTTCACTGCCTCCTCATTTCTTTGGCTTTCCTTGAACCTTCTGGAGCCTTGAAACCACATTTCTCGCCTTTCTTTTGTGTAATTCTTCAAATACTGAAAGAGCCACTGTACTTGAATCCCTCTACATCACAGGCACATTGATTTTTCACACCAGCTTATGCAAGACAGTGAATCAAGATACTATCTTTTTACTGTATATCCCATATACTTATGCCTCACTTTATTTTGCAACCAAGTTTTCCTCAGGGAGCTGATGAACCAGACGGGATCTGCTGCCCATGATTCGTCTTCATCGGGGATAACAGACATCCAGTAAATGATTGAAAATATTATAATAATCATGGCAAGAGTTTTAGGAAAAGCTCAAAGCCAACATATTAAAGTTCCAGCGCTAACTTTCTGACAGCTGGTGTGCCAGCAGTTCCTTTGCATCCCACCTGCCATGGAGTGACGCCAAGTCAAAGATCAGATTTCCACTGTGCCCCAGCACTTCCAAGAGAGAATGTGATTCAATTAAAGCTTAATATCGGCCCACTGAGGAACTCCTAGCAGGTGCACACGGCAGATGAGTGCTTGAGCTGGTTAATGTCACATATCACACACACACTCAGACACCAGGTCATCATCTGCACCACAGCTGATATTAAAAGTAATGGATTTCTAAACTAAAGTTTGTTTGTGAAAAGTAAATGGCTTCTAGATAAGAGTTAAAATCTGTCCTGATTAAAAAAAAAGAAAAAAAAAGAAATGTTTGCTACGAGATTGTCGCGCCTCGTTAGGTAACACTTGAACCAAAACCAGTCGTAGACAAAGTTGAACATTGCTGACAGTAAACTGTTTCTGGGAGTTGTTCCGTGTCACCACGGCCTTATCTTCTTCACCTTTTTTAAATGCAACAACAGGAGACAGTGACAGATTATGAGTGAACGCATGGCTGCGTATTCTGCCCGCATGGAACAACTTTAAATGTCAGTCTGGATCAGCACCTTTGTGCCCTTTTTGTTGAATGGCAACAAGACACATTGTGCAGCAATGTGTTGTACACAAAGACACAGATGTTACATTTTGTGTCCTGACCTGTGGAGATTTACCACATTATGTGCATCAAATGTATAATTTTGTGTGAAGGACAGTTGGGGATCAGATTAATCTAGCTCAATTGATGCGTATAATAATGTGTGTGGAATCAGGAGTGGCTCGGCACAAAGATAGGTTTGTTTTCAGCCTGGTACTAACACATTTCTTCAACAACAGCCTCACCAACAAGATCTCCAACCTAAATGACAGAATAGATCATTTGTCAATTGCACCCTTTAAGAAATATATCAGCAGTTTTTCAAAATGCCACATATGAGCGTTTTGCAGCTCATGGAGATCGTTCTAAAACAGTGCAAATCATTATACATACACGTACAGTTTGCGAGTTGTCTTTTGCTGTCTGTACAAACAACCTATATTGTCGTTTCTGTGGGGAGAACAATCTCGCTTCACCAATACAAGTAAAGAGTCTCACAGTTGAGCGACCATTTCTATTGGCTCAGATGTTATTTCTTTGATGATGGCGAACAACAGTGTAAGATCGCCAGTCTTTAAAAAATTGCAACATGCTCGATGGCGCTGGATAATTTGAAGATGTTGAAGCAAGCTGAAACAAGCAAAAAGCCAAGGAAATTAACCGCCTCCAAAAAGTTCAAACTGAAGGGAGAAAAAGCCTGCAGTCTCTCAGCAGGCTGGCACCTCATCTTATATAAAACCTACTTTTAATCAGGCACTCTCACTGAGATCACCACCTTTTTGGTGAGAGACCTGAGCACAGCAGATAAAAAGAAGAACAAACAAAACTAGACAAAACGAAAGTTAAAAGTCTATAAATCAGCCAGTGGGATGAGAACCTGAAGTTTTAAAAAGCCTTTTTAATAACCCTCAACTCTATTTTTCCAGAATGCTCTGTACGATCATTACCAGTTGACATGGTCTCTGTTTACTGAAGTCCAAATCTTTCAGTTTACCCCCATCCTCGACCCACTCATAGCAGCATCTTGCCATCTGAGCAGACAGTGCTGACTGTCCAAAGCTGCTGCTATTTACAGTTCAGTCCTGTGTGAATTCAGTGCTCAGGAGAGTTTATTGCCCTCAGCATCAAAGGCAGACCTTTCTGTCAGGCTGTGTACAAATCCTCCCACTGTGGATCCACAAACTTTTACATCAACCACAGCATTAACCTTAAGCATCTATAACTATAAACCATGTGATGTGTAGAGGCTGCCAGAGGAAGTTCAAGGGACAAACAACAACAACAAATCTCCTCCACACCATAGGAGGTGTTAGGAGTAAAGTATGGAGGAAGATATGGAAAGAGTATTAACTTTTGCCAGCAGACTGTAAGAATCTGAAAGAAGAAGAAAAAAGGAAAGAGATGAAAAGACATTACTGAAATGAATATTGATGATATTCATCTTTTCAAGATGAAGAACTTTCAAAAAGAAAACCCTGAAGAATTTTGGTAACTTAGTTTCTGTTGGTTAGGCATCTCATTTCAATAACTTTCACAGTCGAAACGGCTGACTTTTTTAAAACTTTTTGGACCCTCTGCTGTTTCCAAGTGGAATTGTTAGTGCCGCTGTCGTAAAGACAACCAGATTGATTTCCATTTTCCTCACAGCAGCTACCAACAACACAGGATACACTGTTTTTTTTAGAGAATTATAACATACAGTATTGTCTGTAGATTTTCAAATGAATACGTTGATTGATCCAGTCAGCCTGGTGATCTATTTGTTCATATATCATTAGCAACATGGCAACCACAAGCAGCCTGTTTGCTGTCCCAATCAAGGAAGAACCCCAACAACCCCAATTTGAAGTAAAAAAAAATCCTGATCTCAGTTTTATGATAAAGGCAAAGTGAAACACCAAGTAGTTCGTTAGCTAATGTTATAAAAAAGATTTTGGGTTTTGGATTGTATTGAAAGGTGAGGAAAACACCACTTATGAATGAAATTACATAATGCCTTTTCTGTCTTTGACCGCTAACACCTGACCTTGACCTGCTTTCTTTCTAAAGGCCAGTAGGGGGAGACTCCACTGGCTGCAAAACAAAGTCGAACTGAATGAAAGTCAATAGGAAATTGCCCTGCTTCTCACTTGATTTACCTCAGTAAGCATTTTCCTAATGAGTTCATGGTCTCAGTTGCTACTTTTAAGTCTTCTTAAGATTAAGATTAAGATTTGTTTTTGCACTCACACACTGAAACAGAGAGCAATGAATTTGTCCTCTGCAATTAACACATACTTTACCAGTGAACAAAAACATGCCAGGAGCAGTGGGCAGCACATTTCTGCACCTGGGGAGCAGTGGAGGGGTAGGTACCTTGCTCAAGGGTACCTCAGCCCTTGAACCAGCAACCCTCCAGTTAAGAGCCTATTTCTCTAACCTATAGGCTGCAGACTTCACATCCAAACAGCATTATGTTCATTTTCTAAATCTTTGCTCCATTAAGAGTAAAACAGACAATAAAGCAGGGTATGCTTTCTGGCATGTTATAATTCACTTCTACAGCATGATTTCAGTTAATCAAAGTTGAATCATCTCGGTCATTTAAAAAAGTCTAGTTCATTCATGCCCCTTGCTAACCAAGCTAGCTTGCTTGTGCTTGCATGAGCTGATACCATGGTGTCCTTCCAATCTGGAGTCTACAGACCAATGGGTGATGTCACGGTGACTATGTCCGTTATTTTTATTCTGTCTATGGTTGAGCCTCAAGCTTCTGTCCCCAAACACTGAACAAATACCTCCAGTTCAATCGCACACCTTTGAACACTTCTGGCAGAATCAAAACAATCATGGATTATGTTTTTTTTTTCGGCAACACAAAACAATCCAAACAGTCATTGTTAGCGCAAATAGCTAAAACAGAAAACAGCCATTTTCCTTCAGGTACCAGGCTAGAAAAATCCTTCCCTTTCCAAAATCTAATTTCTTTTCATGGCTTCCAACTGCTGGCACACAATGAGCCAGAGCTGAAACCACACAGGAAGATCAGCAAGGGCTAATTCTGCCTCTGTATTGGACAACTCCATTAACCATAATCCCCTTTGGCGCAGCAGAGGTGAATCCAACACACAGCTGCTATTGAGGAGGAATTAGGCCTCACGTTGAGGGTTTACAGCCGGATGTCATGAGGGGACAGGAAGTTTGTGGTGCATTTTTGAGAGAGGTGGAGAGGAAGGTGGAAGATATGAGCTGGATGTGAGAAGTGAAACGATTCATGAATGAAAAATGTGACTGAGCACCTCAGTGGAACGAAGACTTCACAGGATGCGTTCTTAATTCCCAAATTCTGAACGTATTCAGCCGTATACATTCAGGCACACTCATCCAGATTCTTGAAGAGTTTAAGATGAACATGGAAAGTTATGCATGGAAGCATAATGTCAGCTTAATATTCTAAAAGGTACTTTGAAGAATATGAAGCCTGGGAAGATTTCAGAAAAGGTTTGAACATTAAGAGAAGAACTGCTATTTTTTTTCTCTCAGATCTGAGAGATGTCAAAGGGTTTTTTTTTTCATCTCTACCCCTCAAGATTTTGTTCAGAAAAATTAATTTATGTAAATCTGCAACTAAGGCTGAACATCTGTTTCCGAGTAAACACAGGTCAAAGGGAATGTCATCATCTCTCAGTCATGTATGAAATCCACAGTGTAGTTATTAGTCTGCAGTAAACATTTTTGCCTCCAAAAAAACAAGCCCCCCCAAATTATTTCTATTAGTTAGTGCCAGAAACTACAATATGACACATGTGTTGAATTAGAGGTTTAATAGTAAATGTGCACATAATCCTCAATAAAAATGATATCTTTATCTGACTTGAAGTGAGATAAAGAGCGATAAACGTATGATAAATCTTATTGTTACAGCTTCGTTTTTATGCACCACAGGTGGCAGCTGAATGTTGTGGTTCAGCTTGAAGCAGGCATCTGTTCCTCAGTCTAACTGAGCCAATTCAGACAGCAAAAAGACAATTCATCTGCTGGTGATTCATTATGTCTCCGTAACAACCGTAGTATTTATGTAATGCTGTAATTGTCAAATGTTCAATATAAGCAGGCTTTTATAATTTGGTCTTGATGCTTGACTATATTTCTCAGTAACTGGGACATCTTGCCTATATTTAACTTTTTTTTCTTCCTACAAATGGGTTCATCTGCTGAATCCTTGCCAGACACTTTCTCTACAAAAGGCTCCCAGTCTGCCTACTCCAAAAAGGAACAGAGAGAGTCGATCCATATGGGTTTGATGATGTGAAAGTTGCTACATCAAAGCACTTAATTATATTGACGTACTGGTGTATTTAAATATCTGACTTCAATGTTTAGAATCAATTACAAATAAAGTCTCTGTGAGATGGTGTAACGCTGGCAATCACATTTTAAGCCTGTTTTATCGTCTTGTCAGCAAGAACTCTTCTCTCCCTAAAAAAACAAAAACTGAGTAGAACGTCAATCCAGTACACCAACACAACAGTGAAAGAGAATAAACTTCCATAGCAAGAGATTCTATCATTGCAAGTTCAACAGCAATGTGATGTGTACATTGCAGGATGTATTTTGTAAAATTTTGCTCCAAAAAAAATGCATTTATTAAATCTTCATGCAGACAGGGGTGGAGAAACAGCTCGACAGTTACACATCATTATCTTGTTGTTCTGATGTCTAACACCTCAATGTTTAACTCTCCTCAAAAGCTCCATAAAATCTGTGAAGTTTGTCTGTCTGGGCATGTAGCATGTAGCGCTGTTAAAAAAAAAAAAAATCCTCAGACGACAGAACAGGCTCAATGACTCTAAAAACAACATATCTGACTTTTTAATGTTGCTAGGTTTAGTAAAAGATCATGGTTAGGATCAAAATAAGTATGTTGTTAAGTATGAGTATGTACGTTGTTGCATCCAAACAGTAGTAACATATCTAACATTTCCCTCTGCAGTCTTGGTCGCTCTTTATACTACACTACCTGACTCTCTTTCCTGTCACTGCCTAACATCAAACAAATATGGGTTGCACAGTGTAAACAGACGAGACATATGGCTGTTTTGTCTGGGTTAGTATATTCTTGAAAACAGGTTGGATGTTACCGCAGCATGCATAGATTTATATTGTCAGCATAATGTTGCCAGTATGAGTGAGCCATTTCCATCACCACAGTAATCTTCAGTATCAATGTCAAAAATTTGGATTAGTTTTAAAAAGAAAACTCCACCTTAAACCTTAAACTGTATCAACAAATCTACATCTGTAAGACTCTGTATTTATTTTCTACATTTATCAGGACCCATTTTTATGACCCGCAGAGAGTATGTTTGAATTAATTTATTGTCAGCTTTGGGTTTAACACACAGAAAGCAATAGCGATAACAATATCAACTGTGGAGTAAGAGGTTTTCTTTTAGAGACATTATGGCTGCATTGTGTTCGGCTATATTGAGGCTACTGTCAGTGGGGAAATTGATATCTCCCCTTCCTCATGATGGATCTCTCCCTCTATTGTTGGTGAAGGTTCGAACAAAGAGTTTGGATGAGAATAAGCCCGTCTTTTGTGTTTAAGACGGTGACATCTTCTGTTAAACTGCAGTGGCTGCTCTGAAAATGAGTGATGAGTCACTTTATGAATCAATTTTCCATTAAAAATGTTAAAAACCTTGCTTTGTTCCCTTGTAAACGGCTATTAGTGTAATAAATACATCAATCTATATCTCTAGAATATTGTTATTACATTTTACCAGAAGCATACAAATATATCAGAACAATATCATGTACAAAATATGTGCAAGGAGACTCTGATTGTGCAGTTGCTGCCAGAGCTCCACAATGAGTTAGATTAGGGGAAACCCATTTCTGCTTGATATCACGGGCCTGCAGAAAAGCCTCATTGTTGGCTCCAACAAAAAGGCTGCATTGATTTGAGGTAGCAGGCACACAAAGCCCAGTCCACCCCTACTTCCTCCGTGCTTGACGAACAACTTTATCTCCTTGTGAGCGCGAAAGCTGATTAAACATTTTCACCTGCGGCTCAGCCCTCTTCCCCTCAAAAGAAAAAAAAAAGTCCCATCTCAGCAGACAGCAGGGTAATTGAAGTTTCACCTTAGTTTCCTCTGCAGTGGAGTTCCACAGAATAATATACTGGAGATAGGAGGTCACTGTCCTTAGCTGCTTGCATTTTCATTATTTTTTTGGACTGACTTGTATGATGTTGACATCTGATGATAAAAGTGATAGCATAACGTCGATTATGATGTGTTGCTTTGTTCAACGCCTCCGAGTAAAAGTCTTGTTAAGGTGTGAAAGGAGGAGGCAAGAGGTACTTCACACTTTTTAATGGGGCAAATACTTGATAAAAAGTGCGGTTAGGAGTAGAACCTGGGTTCTAGAGACCATCTCGTCTCTGACTACATGGACAAAATATGCCTATTACTGTCTGCCAAAGTGGTTTTAAAAGAAGTCAGTAAATTGACTCCAGGGGATCAACATTACAAAGCCATAAAGGTGACCTCATATTGGCAAGCCTATCTAGTCTTGAATGTCAGGAACTCATTGCTGAAGAACTCCTGCTGAAGAACTAATGTGATCTCCCTACCTTGGTATTCTTGTAAAACAGTTACAAAAGAAGTCCTACTTTTCTTTCTATAATGCAATAATGACATGGCAAATCTTTAATGCTGCAGTTAAAAGTGTAATCGGAATTTGTGTTTTCACAAAGAAAACAATAATTAACTTGTCAAATAGCACATAAAGCAGAATTTTCTCCTTTGACTTACCAAAAAGTGTAGGATTCATTCTGTTCCACATTGTGAAGCAGACGATGGTTGTTGGATGTGTTGTGAATGCTGATTGGTGTGGAAACG
Organism: Serranus cabrilla; assembly: GCA_903364295.1. NCBI lineage: Eukaryota > Metazoa > Chordata > Actinopteri > Perciformes > Serranidae > Serranus > Serranus cabrilla. Next base: position 789,986 of record CAFUXE010000334.1, read on the forward strand.
CTGCTGCTGGTCTGTATGTTGATGCACAGAGTGGCACGAAAAATGCCCACATAAAAGGCTGAACTGATCTAAGCCTCTTCATTTATCCGCTGGTATTGGCAGAGATCACACAGTGCCTTTTACAGTACGGTGACAAAAGCAGGATGACCTCTTCTGTTTGAGAGGTCATGCGCACCTATCCACTCTATCTGAAAAAGGCCCTGAGAAGAGTCATTTTTCTTAATCGGATTCTTCCTCTGAGCAATTGGATCCAACAAAAACACACTATTTTCTGGCAGTTTCTCATTATTTCACATGAACAATTTCTGTATTTTGCTTTTGTGCTGGCTTTCTCACTGGTTTGATGTGGGAGGGAAAGAATACAGAAGTAAGTTGGAAAAAAGTGCAGCTTGTTCTTATTCCCTGTTCAGAGTTATATCTAAAAAAAAAATTATGCATTCTACTTTATAGATAACTCATGTAACGGTTAGCCAGGAGGAGCATCTTATAATGACTATAGATTGTATATAAATGAATGGGTGTAGTCACAGTGATGCCACCCACTGGTTTGTGGACTGCACATTTGAAGCATTGAGTTAGGTGTTAAAGCTGCCGCCATCATTGTTGGAGAGATCATATTTGGACTGGGAAGCTCAAGGATGGGTTTATCTAAAAACAAACCGTTAACACTAAAACAAAATGTAATTTACTTACTCAAAAAAATGAACATCTGACTCCTGGGAGTGTCTTTTAGTTCAACTGTATGCTGAACAAGAGATTTTAAAATTAACAAAATGTTTAAATAAACTTTCATGAACTAAAAACACACAGTGAAAGGGTCTGAGACGAACTCACGACAAACAAGTTTACAGCTTTTCAGATGTACACAGTGCCGTGGATCACATCATTTTGCCTCTATTCTGACTGACAGCTCGTCGTGTTAGCAACCTGTCAATCAAAGGTAGTCACGCCACAAATTATACCCTGCTTAATCATTTTGTATTGAGATATATAGGACTGGACTTCTTTTGCAACCGCTTCCGGTCGCCCCCTGTTAGATTTCTGAAAGAATGCAGGCTTAAGACACTTAAGAAAATGAGGCAACACAGTACCTAGATACGCTGTTCAGGGAGGGCGTAGGGGTCAAACTAATCCTGGAGTGGTGATGAACTATAGGAGCCACTGGGCCCTGTGCTTTCATACTATAAAATACCAGCTTTCTGCCCAAGAGGCCCTCTCTTGTCTTGGATTATTGTTGTTTTGTGTTTAGCCATCCAACATTCTTTTCACACTACCCGTCGCACTCATGCATACACACTACACCACTGACTTCCCTGATTATCACATGATACAGCCCTGCCTAGGGGAGACCTTGGTGCAACATGAATAAATGAGACTCCCCTCTTCTCAGCTCCCAAGACCTGCCAGCGACAAATGATTTGCTGCCCTTTAAAAACCTTAAATCTTTTAAAAACCTTTTTTAGCTTCAGGGAGAGCCAACAGCGTAACAACAAACAAAAGGAAAATAAAGTTCGGCCACCTATGCTTAGAACATAAAAAAGAAAAAAAAGACAACCTAAACTCCTTGACACAAAAAACAGGAGAAACAAAGTGCTACCCACACCTTCCAAACCAGTGCTGCTCCATCATTTAATAGATCTTTTACATTCACAAACATTTTGCTGGCAGTCTGGTTGGAAGTGGAGAGAGGAGAGCACGAAAGAGCTGGGGGAGGTCAGCTTTAAAAACCACAGGCTTGGAGCCCGGAGCTAGTCAGTACCCTGGAACAACCTGCACTTTCAAACAGACAATCATTCACTTAACCAATCAGCCAAGCTCACCCGCAGCCCATCACACACAGGCACCACAGCAGAGAGAGATAAAAGATCCACAACATGTGCACAGAGAGATTAGAGCACACGCAAACACACAACAAAATGTTCATACGACCTTCGGGTCATAACACATACCTCATGGAGTTTGTTCGAGGCAAATTGTAATCCTTTGTTTAAAATTAATAACCTCATTATTTGCGTTTAACCTGCGTCTTTTGTCACAACTTCAGAGACATTTTTTTGTATTTTTAATGAACCTTCAGCACCACTCATGTCACATGTAACTGCATCCTGTTTTCTAAACTTAACAAAATAGTTCAATTTCACAATGTTAACAATGTGTTTTATGTGTTAAATATAACGGTCATATCTTAGAAGATTTTTTTCCAGAGCTGTTAAAGCTATACTCCAAAAACTAAAATCCAACCCCATTTCTATCTCAGTAGTTTTCATTGTTAGTGGCAGATTCTATAACTCCAGCGCTGCATTTAAATTGCCTTCACATGCACAGGAGATTCCCAGGAAGCGATGCATGTATTCCAGTTTTTAATCTGATCTCATTAACGTCATTCTCACTGTTTACTGTTCACTCTCAGCTGTTAGTGCTAATGCAAGCCAAACATCCTACTGCTGCCGCTTCGCATTAAAAAGCATTCAAACTGCCACCATGGTCATCAAAAAAGCATCTACAAAACCAGACAATAGTCATTTTCATCATTTTTCGTCTGTTTTAAATGTTGCAGGGATTAGGGAGTAGCAGTGGGCTGTTAAATGAGAAGCTGCAGGCTGCCACCTCCAACATCTCAGCAAGCTAGGTTACACACTCCTTTTACGGTTACCAGTTGTTCCTCTTTTATATTTCTGACAATGCATCTGCTCATTAAGTGTTGGCACCAGTAATCACAGGTGTCACTATAATAATGAGGCCTGAAATCTAAAGGATTATAACAGAAACAGTGTGCAAACACATTCTTAAGTACACCAACTCCACCTACTCATTTATTACTCTGCTCAAGGTCTACACTTTGTAGTAGTAACATTGTTAATATTAAAAATGAAAATTCATTTTCAGCCTTGGAAACATTACCATGACTCTCAAGGTCCACTGACTAGCCCTTTCTGTACCATTCAGCCTTCTTCAGCAGATGAAGTTAGCTCAGTTGTGATGGAGATACAGATTCCAAAGGCTCCAGAATAACTAGTAGGGATTTAATAAATGTATTGTTTTTTCTTAAACTAGAGTTAATATCTATAACTATCAATCACAGAAAAATGTATGATAATGTCCAGCATAACATGTATGACATCTTACAAAATATGAGAGTTCTGAAATGTAAGAATAGCCGCAAGATTGCCATTTCAAACATGTCGCTTGTTGTCAACCTGAACTACTTGGTTAGGTTCAGGCACCAAAACACTCAAAAAGTTTGGGAAAAAAAAGTTTGGGTTTAGTTAGGTGAAAATATGACTTAGGATGTAAAATATATTATCTATGTATAAAACTTCCTTCCTGCCCCTTACTCTTTGTACTGTGTCATTCCTCCTGTTATTACTCCTATGGCGACTATGCCTAACAGCAAACATCATTATGTGCCATAATAATCTGTACCTCCTGGTCACAGTTACATTGGTTATCTAGATGTTATAATGCATTTTCATAGGTGAAACTATGAATGGTAAATGAGAACAGCCTGCAATAGCATTCATACACAGCAACTCAAAAAGTCTTTCACAAAGGTTGGCGGGTTTAGTTTTGTTAGTGTGCACTGCATCACTGCGGATGTGTGATTTATGACCTGAGGCAAGAGGTCAAACCCTCCTTTTGGAGGTGTTGTAGTATTTTTGGGATATGTGAAAATATATATTTAAATCTACAAATGATGCTTTTTGTTAATGAGTTCAGTGAAATTCTGATAAATTCCCCTGGCTATCTCACCTCTTCTCCCATTTCAGTCAATGTCAACCCCCTCCTCTGGCACATCTGCTCCAGGACCTCTCGTCTCACCCTGTAATATCCACTGCTGATGTGCATGGCTAGAGCAGATGGCGTGTATACACTCGCGAACACACACACATAGACATGCATGCGCACACACATACCCGATACACACAAGCCCTTGTTTGTTTTCTCTTTTAAAGGGGCTGAAGTCAGCTGAGATGGACCTGGAGGATGGTGAACTGGACAAATAGTGTTGCAGGGTGAGATTAATCAGTACACAGTGTTGGGCTGCAGGTTACGCAGGAGGATGAGGCCATTTTGAATGCCTGATTAGGTTTGATGTGTGAAGTGAAGGCTTTGCTTGGCCGTCCTGTTCCATTAGAAGTGAAGCTTACAAGGAACCAACAGCAGTTCAAGGGCAATGGTAAATGCAACGCTTGCATTATGGGAAACTGGAGAGATGAATGGATTCATCTGGGTGAGAGTTGCAGTCAGGTGATAACCAAGCAGAGGAGCATCATACAGACTCGTCTGTCAGCTTAGCAATTTTGATTTTAACTGATTTTAACATACAGCTCACTTCCTGTTTCTGGATGTCTGCTGCCAACTTAGTTCATGCATCATCAAACACTGTTGCAGAGATGTAATTAAAGAGATCCTACAGATGTTGATCGTCTTTTTAGAAAAAGAAACCAAGATGACTTTACTGTATTTCATAGTCCTATGCTTACATAATTAAAAATGGAGGTCAGTTTAGTTGATTAAAAGTAACCACAATATTAGTCATAATCGACTGATTTAACACAAGAAAAAGAAAGTTGATTGGTAAACATTTTGACGACAAAGGTCAGAACAGGGACCTTATATCTGAATAAATGATGACTCATTTTCAACAAGAACTACAAACTACATGACCACATATTTTTAAATGAGTGCCCTTATTCAGGACACGTCTTCATACCTAAACATAACCGTCACCATCTTAGACATGTTGTTCATGTTATGTTTGGTTGGGGTTAGTGAGTTAAAGTAATGTTTAAAAAGTACATGGTTGTGTTATATAAAAAACAGAAAAGTAAACATCGAAACTGATATAGTTATGATTATGACATAAAGTATGATGCATGGAATCTAAGTTAGGTAACATAAAATAACAACACTGAATTTTGGTTTCACGTGGGACATGAACATGGGTTCTGTGTTTGTTTGACCCAACCCTCTTAACTGGACCTTGTCATTCTTTATACTCTATATCCTCATTCCTGCCTTTGCATTTACACTCAAAACATCACTTCTGCTTTGGCATCCATCATATTTAGTGCAGCCATGAGAGGGTGCTGCTAACTACAGCTGTAAATATGGTCCTTTAAAGCTACTGTAGAAATGACTCATGGGTATTTTTTAAAGACAATCAGCCAAAGCATTTCAAAGATGTAGCTCCTAATGTTTTACATATTTGCAGACAGGTTGTGTGAGTATGAAATACATGTTGTCATAGCTGTAATCCCAACCATCCAAAAGATGTTGCTTGGGAAAGACTGGGTCAGCATAAAAATACAATACATGTTCACAACCAAACTTTAAATAACAGCGTCTGCTGTGACTCTCTTTGATCAGCTGAACCAATAGGAAGTACATGTTGTTGATACTTGAACATCATCTAGAGCATGATGCATTAAAGCATTAAAAAAACATTTTGACATTCCCTCTGATAATTCCAAATAAGGGCTCGTAATATTGGCAGGATGTGTGAATTTATGGGACACATGAATAAATTAATCACATGCTTGTCACTGACTCCTATTTGCATGAAAAAGAAACCAGCCAAGGCCAAAAAAAAATAACTCTGCAATGTCAGAGTGCTACAGCTGGTGGCTGCTCCACAACAATAGACATACTGCACACACACACACACACACACATTTTCACACAAGCGTTGTCTGCGTGGACACTTAAAGCGAAAACATATGCAACGCAATGAGGTTCCTTCATGGCCAAAGAGGTAAGTGACTGAATGGGGCTGCTGGTGGTGCTGCATGCAGATGGAGAGTGGGTGGAGAGTGATTTATTGTGAAGTGACGGAGTGGGTGGGATGGCGAGGAGGGGGCCGTCACAGAAAGTGCAGACGTACTTCACTGCTATAAGAGCAGGTGTGCAGCTTTGCTAAAGCAATGCATTAATGTTGAATGGAGAAACAGACAATTAAATATACATCACGGCATGTTTGCCTTCAGTGTGTGAATCATATGAGGACGGCATGAAGCCCTTTATCATATGCACAAGGTAATATTTGATTTATTCAATTATTTAGACCAGAAATATGCAAAGGTTTTGGACTGAGAGACGCAGGATTTAAAAATTACAATTTTTTGTATGACTGTATACAATGTGTCTGTTTGAATTAAATATTGTAACCTCAGGAAGGTTTTCTGATCATTCAGAAACAGCTTGCAACTAAGCTTATTGTTACTTTAATTATAAGTTACTAATTGCTATGCAAACTAAGGTGCATCTTCAAAATCTCCTGTTCTGCTTTTTTCTTCAACATATTGTATTATATCAGTGTTCTAGTTTGTGGTGAAAAGCTGTATAAAACATGTAGTGCCCGTGTGCATTCCTTACCATGAATGAACTTTGGGCTCATAATAACAAAAAAGTCAAAAACTTTCAGGAACATGCACTCTCTTTGGTTTTGGAAGCAGCTTTACCCAAACTTGATGACCTTAGTCTTGATTGAATGGTCACATGCTGCAGTAGATCATCTTATATTTAGAGTCCTGTCATCACTTTTTTTAGGTAATATAACTGACCATTCTCACTACCAGGATATAGTTTTGCCAAATGATGCATCTTGACATCAGAATCCAGCCCCATATACATAAATATTGGATGATTTTGAAAAACCCCAGTTGACTTTCAGTTATAAATAAGGTTTCAAGGTTATTGTCCCTACTGAACAATATGGTCATGCTAAACAACAACATAGTCCAACATTTTAAGATCAGTATGCAACATAAGTTTCCCTATTATGTCTTTGTCTATAAATAGTAAATTCCTGTCATATAAGATAAAAATTCAAAGGACTTTTCCAGAATATTTCATTATCAGTAAACCTTTTCCCAGCATGGACAGTGCTTAACTGTCCTACACAAACATGCTGTTGTTCACAATGCAACTGGCACGCTAAAGATAAAACCCCTTCACCGTTATTCCTGTCCAATTAGCCGAGAAGCTTTATGCTCCGTGACATGCAGAGTACAGTAGGCGAAGGAATCCCAGACAGCTGGAAGCGTCTCGAAACATACTTCCATGTTATGAAGCAAATCTGAGCTAACAGCAATATAACAGCTAACAGCAGTGACATCTGGCTCCGAGTCTCTGTTGCTTTCTGTGTTGCTCTTTGTGTTCATCTGCCTCCCCATCACCTTACATCATACTCATTAATTATCGATATACGTTAATGTAAAGCTGTATGCAAAACTGTATCCAACATACCTATCTGTCTGTTTACATATTTTGAGAACCTCATTCAGAGACTCATTGCAGATGTCTCAGGACAAGCTATGCTGATGTAATAAAGTCCCATGCCACCTTCTCATACCCTCTCTTTTCTCACCTTGTTCTCTCTCTTTCATCACCTCCTTTCTCTCCGCTTGTTACTTTTCTTTCCCATTATCCTGTTTTCCCAGTGCTTCCCTATTTTTTTCCAAGAGTTTATGGACGCCTGGTTGAACCCAAAACCCCAGGCAGGCAAAGCAGCTCGACCGTGGAGCTGCTCGGCGGAGGAAAGAAACTGCAAAGCTGCACTAATAACGTCCCCCTGAATATTTTAGACACAATTTATTTTTAATCCGCCGGCTGGAAATCAGAGTGATTCAGTTCCATATTGTGGCCCCTGTGGGTGTTTCGTTGCTCATGCTTTTTTAATGACCACACTTCTGTCCATCCAGAGGGAGGGGAGGGAGCTGGGCCTCGGTATACTGGCCTATAACTCTCAAGGTAAAGGACATGAAAAGTCAGCTGGGAGTTTGATTAGATGGGATTCAGCACATGAAAAAAAAAAAAGTGCCACCTGTAACTCTAAAATGGCCCGAAGCCCAAATTTAATTTGGGCTTTTATTTAATTTCTAAAGGACATTGTCCAATAATAGCACAGAAGAGAACATGTTTGTTCCACAACATAGAACGCAAATATGCATTTATAAATATGTAATTATAAGAGCAACACATTTCTTTTTTGATAAAGCCTGACGGTGTGTGTGCTTTTTTGTCTGTTCCTAGCACATAATGTAAATGTATTAAGTGTTTGAAACTGCACATATACTGCAATTTCTCTTGCAGATTACATCACATTACATCAGAAACAGGGTTCAGG
>CAFUXE010000334.1:805525-817096 GCA_903364295.1 Serranus cabrilla
CCAGGTCACACCAGTGTGTGCGTGTGTTTTTGCTTGTACCTAACCCCTGTAGACATAGACAAGGAAACAATATAACACCTTGCAGGATATTCCCCCTGGCTCCCAAATCTGCAACGGTGCCAAAAACCTGGCGCTGCTGACAGACCTCCCAGCACCTTCAGCTGTTTCCAATACATGGGCAGATAAATAACATTGGCAAATTTGCTGCCACCATCATGGAAATTGTCATGCCCTTATGAACTAAGTTGGATTCCAACATGTTTGCAAGACAATTGAAGATCTTTTTGGCATTCCAATGTTACCGGACGACCCTTTAGAGCCTTTAACTTCCTTAAATATTTTTAGATATTTAGGAATAGAGAACACTGCACTGCAGCTAAGGGGTGAGAGTGGGGCAAGCCTTGGCTTTGGCAATTACTGGTCATAACCAACCAAGCTGGAGAAGGAGTGACTGCAGCCTCTGCCAGGATACATGGTACTTTGACTTGCCCCTCGCGGATGGTAATCATCCTGCTAAACCGTGCCAGTCCCCAATCGTCCCCATCTATGGGTATTTTCCACCCAACAAGAAAGCATGTCCTTCTCACTATCCACCTGCATTACACCCCTCTGCTGACAGGTGTGAGGAAGTTGTTCCCCAGGTAAACAACTGGAGGTGGCAACAGCAAGCATGATCATAGATGCTGCCCATGCTGCTGTAAAGAGGAGGAATCTAAGAATCTAAAAAAAATAACTAAACAAATAATAATAATGGCCAGCACGCTTCCAAAAGATGGTAATTTTATATATTTTTTCAGGCATTCAAAGGCAGCAACTGAAGAGCCAGAGTCAAAGTTTTTGTGGCATGCTTTGTGGGAGACTGGTATCCCTAAAATATAGGACGTTAGTACAAGCAGCAAAATACGACTCATATTTACGTTTCAGGCTGTCCTCCATTGCCATATTGCTGACATAGTAGTAATGATTGACGGTGAGGCAATGATGAGTTTAAATGAAAGATGTCACACTCAGAGCAGGAGGGAGTGGAGGTGGACAGGTCGAACAAGCAGGGAACCAGGAGATCAGAGTTTGTGTCCCATCTGTAAATAACTTTTTACGTAACTTATGTTTTTTTTTTATGTAACAATTTTTTTACGCAACTTACTTTTTCCCCTGTAACTTACATTTCCCCTTGTAACTACTTCATTTCCAGCAGTCTTTAGAGTGCCTGTTAAGTCAGGTTATTAATGTTTAACATAGAACACCATGCATTTTCAGACATCTTCTGGTGGTCCTTCATTGATGTCAAAAAAGACATTTTAATAGGAATCTGAAAGAATGTTGTGAGTCATGGTTAGATGCTCCCCAATCATTCAGACTATGGTCTAAACTAATGGACATGATACAGACATGATTCTGCACATCTCTGTGATGTTTCATGTCCATGCAGGGTACATAATGCAATGTGTGCACATATGTATTATATGAAAGACTGGAAATGCACAGTGAAAAAATACAAAAGAACAACACATTTTCAAGTATATCTTTCAAACAAAACCTTAAATACTGTTGTAAACAGTGTTCTGTGGGTAAACAAGCAGTGAAACTAAAAGTACGAAACTATGAAATCTAGTCTGCAATGAATTAAACTTTATCATCTACACTTCCATTTTATTTTATATTAGCAGCCCATCGTGCCCAGAACACTATAACTATGCTACACAGATGTCCTGCTGAGTTGTGCTGCGTAACAGTCGGAACAGCGGGAAACTCCAGGTGGTTAGTCCCAGCACGTTGCTGGAGGGGTTGTCCCAGAGGGGCTGTTTTTCATCCTGTGACAAGCAATTTATGAGTTTTTAGTCAAGAGGGCTTTGAGAACCCATCCCAAGTCTTTTAATTTATGTTGTTTGTTGTAATTTCTTTCTTGTGCCCAGCTGTGTCTATAGAGATGGTCAGTGTAGACCAGATCTGCGATTAAAAAGGTGGATCTGTGCCCAACTTAATGCTCACTTTTTCCATTTTGACATGGATTTTGCTGCCATCTGAAGGTGTGTTACTTATCTCTGCCACCATGTTGGTTTTTATCTCTGCTGGACTGTGTGGTACAGGAGCACAACAATATTTCAGAGTGCAATAATATTTTCTACAACAGATTCCTTCCTAGAATTTAATCGAGTTTTTCACATGTTTTCATTAATTTTATACCCCTATTTTTTGGGAATTGCATGAACATGGTTTCATGATTTTGTTGTTTAATCTTTGACTGATTTAGCTGACCTACGAATCTAATTTATTTTATTTTATTTAGTGTTCCCAGCAGTTTAACACAGCAAATGTAAACCACTTCATCACAGAGCATCTGACTGGCTGGTATCTTCTCTGAACATATTTCAGGGTTGCATGCAGGCTTCCTCCCTGAATGAATTAGATCCTCCTGAAAGAAAATCAATGTGCCTCCACCTGAGGAGGTGTTTATGGGGGTGAAAACAGAGCTGGAATCCCTGTGAGGGGACTGTATATGTGGTCGTCCATCCATGACAACAGTGTCAATCCACCTTCACCCCCCCTGCCAAGTGTCGGCCTTCTGTTCTACCTTGGCTCTCATAGCGAGCCAGCCCATATGTCAATACCTCTCCTGGGACCACGACATGCTTCCACCTGGGCTCAGGGAAACATGAAAAAGGAATACATAAAAAAGAAAAAAATGTTCAATAATGCACAAATTGAATTATATACACAGACCAGAGACCAGACCTCACCATTTTTGTATGAGATATACTGACTTACGTATTATGATGTACTTCAGATATGAAAGTAAGCCTAATTAGGGATCTGAAGTTAGTCATTGATCACTGGGGTATACGGTAACTGATGGTATTTGTGTTTTAATGTACAAAAAACAGTGCAGGATTCTTTTAAACAAAAGAAGTGCGTTTTTGGGGGAATATATGATTTCGGCATTTTTGTTTTATGTCCAAAAAGTAGCGTTAAGATGTGTGCTGGCAGGTGGCTTTTCAACTACAATTGTTAACCAGCTAGCTATGTAAAGAGTCACTACTAAATCAAGTTTCTGGAACATATTTTAAGTAAATAATGAACACATTTTCCTAACCATTTTTTTTTTTATATGAGAGACTTGAAGTACAAAAGCCTTGAACATGTGTTAAAATGTATCATGATGCACTCAAGTCATGAAAGTATGCATACCTACCACTTTGGAGTATGTGTATGATCACTGAGGTATACAGTATGTATAACTCATACAAATAGTGCTAGGATGTGTGCTGGTGGGTGGCTCTCCAACTTCAGTTGTTAACCAACTAGCTATGTGAGGAGACACGACAACACCACCACTTTTTGGTGTGACAGAGCCATAACTTTAACCTAATCATATCTTTGACCCTGAAACAGCCTGTGAAGCAGTGAGTAATGGCCACAGCGCCTTCACTTTCCTCATTCTTAAGGTCTAAAACTCAAACGGGTCCTCACAAAGATACAAGCACCCAAGCAAACACACACATATAGGCATACGCCCAATCCCTCACCCCTATCCTCACACATGCACACACACACTCAGCTGCAGATCAGCAGCCGTATGAGCCCTCTGCTCATTCATAGCTCAAAGGCAGTTTGCTCATGTGAATAGCATTGCAATCTACATGGGCTACATAAATCAGGGCAAGCCAGTGTGATGAAAGATTTAATCTCGGTGGTCTTCAGTGGACATGGAAGATCTATCTTCCCAGACGAGAGGTCCATTTCCCCTAACCGCCCTGACAATGCCAGCTCAATCAGCAACCAAGGCCTTCAGAGGCAGATGGCGTTGTCTGAGAGTTGAATCTTCCTTTGAAAACCAAATGAGTCCCATTTCTGAAAGCTCACTGAAGCTAACGCCTCAGATATCTGGGTACCATATCATTTATTTCCAACTGAAATTAAAAAAATAAATGAGGAGAAACCTTGACATGAACTCATGCTTCAGGGACAGATAACGTTTCAGATCAAGCTCATACAGCAATCTGTTATTCAAATAATAATAACTAAATTCAAATTGCAGGTCCCTATCAATAAAAATCAATGTTTTGAATAAAAGTGGACTGGAAATTGGAAAGGACTGACTTTTAAAGCTCAAGACTTTTTTTGCACAGATGGCAACTGACTGTGGCACACCCCAAACAGCTGCTGCATAATTTGTCCTTCTTCAGAAGAGCTGCAATGTTGTTTACCAATTTACCTATCGCAGTCAACATTATTTCTGGAACTTCCTTCATTTATCATTTATAGGGCATCAACTTATGGTGGCATTATGCTTAACTGGCAGTCTGTTTTGACTCTGCAGTATTTGATGTTTTTATGGCTTCTTTATTGAATATTTGGACATTTCTTTGACAAAGCATGTACACGCACATCGACAAAAAAAATGTGCTGGAAATGTTTTGTCATCTACATTTGTGTTACCTGACAGAATGGTGGTAACACCTTTTTCAGTCCTTATCAGTGTAGAATAAGAATTAGGTTTTTATCAACAAAGACACCTTAGAAATTGAATCACTTTAGTCTGCATATTACACATTTGGCATCTATTACAATATCACTCATCTAAAAGCCAAAGATTTTTATGGATAAGTTGTATTCTTTCCCTGGCTTTTGAGGTTTGTATATTACAAAAAATATTTAATAGGAAAATAATATATGGTCATTTGGGAGAAATGGATGTCCTCCTTGTGTTTGTGCTGTACATACGTTAATTATTTTACTTTGCAACCCTAGTTGCACAGAAAATATGAGTGATTTTTTACAATGAGTTTTATATAATGAAGGTCTGATTGTCAACATTATTCAAATGTGTTTTCTCTTTTTAGTTTGAAAATGTTTCCTCTTATGCATTATACAGTAATAAAAAACAGTAAAACATGTCCCCTGGGTTTGGTGAAATTGGAAGAAACAATATATCAAACAATATATCAATACGGTACATTTCTCTAAGCTGAGTTTCCTCTGTTATGATCCATTTTTATTGAGAGCTCACAGCAGCATCTCAGGATGGCCTCCCTCTGTACATCGTCATATCCCACAATATTAAGAGACAGATCATTAGTTTATTGCTCAGCCAGCATTGCCAAGCAAGTGAACGTGAACAATGCAAAAAAACATAAGAGGAGGGAGAAACATACTCCTCCAATAAATCGTGAGAAAAGATTGAAATTGTTTGTTCTTGACTGCTGTTTGTGTCTTGTTTGTGCTGCTGGCTTGAACGTTGCCAAATGACTCTGTGGGAAAATGTAAATGAAGACGGATCTTTGGACACATGCAGACATCTGATTGATCACAACACAGAGTACTTAACCTGTCACACCACTGAGGGAATCTCATAAATTAGACAAATGTGATCAAAGTGCAAATCTGCAGTTTGCTTTATTTTGAATGTCACTGCTATTAAACACAGCTGCTGCATCTGTTAAGTTGCATCTGTGACATTTGCCGAAGAAATGCCACCTCGGAGCTGCTCGCACACCTTCGACGTGCTTGAAGCGATAGAAAACAACAGAACAACAGCTCGCTGTGGTCCGTTACCATGGAAATGTATTCGACCTCGTTCAAGAGAGAAGCTCTCAGTGAAGTTGAATCACCCCTCACTGTCACAATATCCAGAATCACACATGATTATACACCATCCTCAGATAAAACACAACAGCTGTTTGTTTTATTCTCATGGGTGACTTAAAATGGTGGTATGCATGGTAAGAGCAGCCCCTCCCCCCCTGCCTCCTCGTCCTCGTGCACCAACGTGCAGCTACAGGGATGACACGCTGTACTGGAACATGAGAAACCCAGCTAACACTGTTGCCATGACAACCCCGCCAGTTATCCGCCAGCGGATAACTGTTTTACAGCAACGCCACCCACCACCTTGGCTGCTTCAGAGATGTGTTCTTTGCTCTGTGTGGCGGCGGCGAGATGCTCTGGTAGTCACTCAGGGGTTCTCATCACTCACGGTGGTGATTAGACTACCTCCAGTTAAAGAGTTGTCTTCTCCCCTCATTAGAGCTACAGACAAATGAATGGAGTAAACACTAATGAACTGTTCTATTGTTGCCTGTGCATAATACGAGCAGAAATAATCGAAAATGTCACATCTGCATTGGAAATGTCATTGGCTTTAATAGGTGTACCCAAACTCACAATACTATCTCTACTCCTCTCTGTTTCTCTTCAGCACCGCTGTTCATCTTTCAGACTAAATAAAGAAATATTCAATTTATTATCAGGGACTTTGTCATTTAGCTTCTGGAAGATCAAATGGAATTTAAATAAATAAAACAAATAAACTCCTTACTTCCTTGTAAAATGCTACTAAGCAAAGAGACGTAGGCCCTTTTTTACACATTCATGTAACCTTGGGGGCATATGGAGTCAGCAGAAGTCATTAACTGGCATTGCTACTTCATCTTTTTTTTTCTAATGTATAGATTATGTAATACAGTATTTCCATTTGTCACATAGTTGTTACATATATACCCATTTATACATATATCTTAATACTTCACTGTATTTCTGTACTTCCATATTTCTGTTTTTATTTCTATTTGTACATATTTCTATTTTATTTCCATTTAGATATCTTTACTTCAAATTCATTTATTTTTTCCCCCATATTCCCATTTTTATATCTCTTTGTACATATCTCTACTTACTTCGAATGTATTTCTTTTTTTCCATATTTCTCTTTTTATTTCTGTTTGTACAAATCTCTTATGAGAGCGTAAAAACTTGCTTAAAATCTTACATGCGCATTTTCGAAAGTTTTTCCAGCATTGATGTTTCCCACAGCTTTTCTCATGCGAATCTTCAAAATGCCCAGAGAAATCATTTGATGGAAACACGGTAAATGTCAGCAGGGATCGGCTCCAGGCCCTCTAACCTGAGTTCAGAGAAGTGGTTCAGGATAGTAAATGAATGAATAATAAAAAGCTAAATCGCCGTTAGACACGTAGCCGCTAGGTTCCATGATTTACTTTCAGCGAATTGGTCAACACTACTTGGACTCCAAAGGGACAACAAACAGGAACCAGAACACTTCAAAATCTTGTCCCATTGCTCATTGATCCTGCATCCATTTGCAGATATCCGTTTACAGATTATGATAGATTTAATATGAATAAATAAAGTGTGAGTCAGAGATGCTGTTTTCCTCTGCCTGTGTTTTCCTGTAGATTAAATGGTTTTGGAATCATCCTTTTTCTTGTCACAACACTGATTAGTGTCCACATTCTTCCTGACAATAATTTATAGGCTAGCGTGAGAAGACACTTAGGGTTAATGGACTCCAAGGGCTAATCAATTATCATCTATCCCGACCAGAGTTAATAATCTTTGTAAATTTGATGAATATAAAATTAGAACTGGGAATCGTCTTTGAGGCAGATCAATAAAAACTTTGAAATTGCTAAAGCATCAGTATCATGCACCAGAGGATTTGTTCCTTCTCAGTCCTGAGACCAGGTCATATTATCAAATGTAAGCAGAATTAAATTCATTCTGATAAGATCTTAATTTGAAGGGATAATTCCACATCTCTAGGCTGCTTCTTACAAGATAAAATGAATTCCATTGATCCCTAAGGTGAAACCAGGTTCCAATTAATTTGCTAAAACAATTATGTGTGACCTATTTATCTAAAAGAAATGATTCCACCAAAGGAGGCGTTGGACATTACGTCTTATAATCTTGCTGCGTCTTTAAACATCACTTTGTTGTTGGGGTTTGAGAGGCACAAACAAATCCCTGTCCACAGTCATCTGAATCATTGTGATTGCTGTCTCACCAGCTCCTGACACTGCCTTTCATCCTGTACGTCAGGAAGCCTGAGCTGCTGTTTCAGATGGCAGGGCTATCATTGGCTTTTCAGTTGCAGAAGATCTGGAATTGATTACTTTTCAAGATCTGACACATGCAAATATGTTCCATGTCATTGGCTTATAAAATGGGAAAAACAGTCAATATTAATTTGACATAAACTGTCACCTTGATTGCATTCTGGTGACATTTAGGTTGCCCTCATTAAGTTTAGCTGGCCGACCGACTACTAAGCTGCTAGACAAACCAGAAATGTCACTGGAAATGTAGCTCATAACTGATTCATTATTTTATAGAAAAATGGCATTCAGTCAATTTGCTGAAGCAAAAGGTTGAAATCAGTCATTCAGTGCTTTAATAAAGGAATATTTCACCCTTAAAATGACTTTTTCTGTATCAATTACCCACCCTGTGTGACCTTGAGTTATTAAATAAAAATGTGTTTTTCTCGCATGCCAACATGGTCAATGGGGAATCTGGAAAATGGCGTAAATCCTTGTGAATTGAAGTAAAAGGGGGGCACATTAAACAACAGCAAAACAATCAGAACATCACTTTACAAACTGTTTTCCTGTCTCCAAGTATGTTCAATACTTCCAAAGCATGCATATTTGCTGAAGTCTCACCATTTGCAACAATATCACCACTTGCATCTCAGGCTTGTGCAAGTGTGGGACTGGTCTCTCCTCAAAAACAATGAAGGGTGTTTGCAGGCAGCAAAATACGGCTCATATTTACGCTTACTTAACTTAAGGTAGTCACGTCACTCTCGTAACTACTTCACTTCCAACATTTACGTACTTTTATTTAGTCTTTAAACCGTCTTTTATAACGCCCAACCAGGATGTTTTTGCCCTAAACCTAGGTCAGTGGGGTTTTTTTTAATAACCGTATATGTATCATGACGTGTGTGCTATTTTTAGAATGCTCCGCTCTGTAATGTGAATAGGTCATTGTGACAAATTGTCATAGACAACCTAATCTGTCCTATAGGTTGGAGATCTTGTTGACAAGTACTACTCTTACGATAATTGATGCACAAATGGTCATTTAAAGGGTGAAATACTCCTTTAAGTAATTACTAGTATATAAGTAAAGTTTCTAAAAAAAAAACTAAATCAAGGATGTCTTGCATCTTAAATCTGCACCATCATTGCTGTGTGAGCACTTCTGCGCCATTGGTGCATTTTAATGAGGCCAAGGCAGCGAGTCAGGCCGTAGTTAATAAACCTGAAGATGAAGCATTGCCCTGGCTGCGCTATTGACGTCTCCTATATGAGGTGGCAGATTCAGGCCATTCCCTGTGTACCTTCTGTCATCATTAGCTTCAGCCAAGGGAGCATCATCTGAACATCCATTGACAACCAGCAATGTGAATTGCTGAAGGGAGAGAGAGAGAGACAGAGCTGGCGCCTCTCAGGATCATTGCTCACATGGGTGAAGATTCATTTTGGTTAACCATCCCACCGCACTGTGATTGGCTGAACTAATGGCCCATAAGCACACTTGATTACACAAAGGTGGTGAGACTGATTGGGGGAATGATAGCATTGCTCCTGGGGAATGTAACTTCAATAAGTCATTTCCACACAGAAGAAAAACAAAAAGGCTGGTTCACTTTCTAAAGTCAGACACAAACAACTAAAATATTCATAGAACTAGTAACATTAGTACTGATAATATTACTCTTCCACATATAAAAGGTTCACAAGCAATAAATGGCAAGAAACCTCCAGCTGGGGCTACTTTCATAAAGGAGAAAACTGTTTGCCATGCAGCCGAGGGACAATCCTAACCTTTAAAGACTCATTGGTCTTAAAGTAAAGGCTAAAACTACAGAAGCTGGGGGATTAGGGTTATGCAAATATATTTATTTTGGGTGGAAGTCAAACAGCAATATGGTTCTTAAATATGAAAGGAACTTCAGTAGACATACAACATGAAACATTGAAGTAATAAGGTTTTCTTGTTTGTATTCCGTTTTAAAATACATAAATGACTCTGTTTTACAGACAAAATGACATTTAAGGGAATGTGTCTTTCTTTAAAAATATGGATATCAAATTTTGCAACTAAGTCCTTCCCTCATTAAACGAATGAGGCTCAAGAAGATATACAAAAGGAAGGATTAATTCTTAAACACCTTTAAGCTGTAGAGGGACAGAAAGTCCCACACACTTCAATCTTCTGAATTTACAAGATTTCACCTACTTTTCCCATTTTATTTAATCTTATTAGATGGTCTCATTTTGAAGCTAATCATTTTCTGGCCTTTTTTCTTGTTTGGAAATATCTCACAAAAGACTATTAGTCTATGGACTTGGATTATTTTTTTGTATATGCATTGTCCGACTGTTAGCGACTTTTGTTGTCCTTTCATCATAAAAAATTCTCGCACATCTGACTGTAAACTGACATAAATCACACACTCTTCTGAGGAGATACATGTCCTCACTGCTCTTAAGACATCTTGAGACATCAGTTTCAAAAGTCACCTATCATGTTAAGAAGCAACATGTATTTTCTTCTTTTCCACAACTCTTTCATGCAAAAAATAGAGATAAACATGATTTTATCACAAAAGCATGTCAACAAAAGGACTGTTGGGGGTGAGACCTGAATTCAAAGAGTTGTCCACCTGGCAAAACCCTCACTATGTTTGGGCTGACCAGATGTGTCCACTAACTACGAGCCATCTGATCCAACCCAGTAGCAGATGGTGAGCAACCCTTCTCCTCTAAGGCAGTGTTTAGATCAGGATATGTGAGCAGTGGAGGTGGAGTAGAGAGTGGTTTTGCCTGGAGCAAAGAGCAGCGTTTTAGAAAGTGTTTGTGTTCCTGTCTCTCTTCAAGACACAGCCCTCCATCCCACGAGTACAACACATCACACATGCACAGTCTACAGTGTAACGTACAGTATGCAGGTAAAAACATCAAAGTTTGAAAAACTCTGGGATGAGCTCACACTGTGACAGTGAACCTTGATTCATCTTCCCAACGGGTAGTCACCTTGGAATCATAACAAGACACGGATTCACGGTAAAACTGTCTCAGCTATATACATGTTTCTCCAATTTAAGAAAAAAGAAAGTCATAATGTACCAGCCTGTCCACATGGAAAATGATGATTACCAGCTACAAGAGAGTATTTGGTGGCAAAAATATATTTTTCCATCAAGTTTCTGTTTTATAGGTCATCAACACCGTGTGGGAGATAACGATATGAAAATTAGATCACTTCACATCTTTCTTCCAGTTAACCAAACTCTCAGGCTCTTATGAAGATGTTTGAAACTATAATGATGCCCATGACATAAATATACAGTATTACAATCCATGCTGCTATGTAAGGGAACATTTTGGTTGTTGTGAACTTAGTTTTAAACCCTCTGAACCCTAACAAGCTGTTTCAGGGCGTTTTTTTCTTCACTTTTTACATTTTACTCACTGTGGCTTTGTATTTCACTGGAATATATAAAAAAATATGTATGTAAAATATACAAGTCCTGCACCTCTGTAGAATCAGCACAATCATGACTAGAAGTGGGAACAACTCTTGTGCAGAATAACATAGCTATAATGACATAAATCACAAAAAAAGTGTTGAATTTCTCTGGGAAATTATTTTCTAAGAATTAGAAATTAAATGTATATATATAAACACTTTACCGGCTGACCACAAGTGTCATGAGTATTGGGGGAGAAAGGGGTCTCCACATGCTATACATGTATTAAA
>CAFUXE010000334.1:817104-834142 GCA_903364295.1 Serranus cabrilla
AAAAAAAAAAAAAAAAAAAAAAAATCTAATTTATAGTGGTAGGAAAAAAACAAATAACAGATGTAAATAAAAAAATCGACCACCTATTCTAAAAAACACACAAAAAAAACACAAATGCACACATATAGAAAGACACAGTTGCTGAAAAAATATGGGCTCAGTCAATTTACTGTGAAGAGCTACTGTGCCCAAACATGATTTTAATATGATGTAATTAACTTTGAGGTGTGATGGAAAATGAATACAAAGGAGTGGAGAGGAACATACGGGCTGACGGGGAGAAAAGAGGGATTATCTTTATGGAGCAGAGGGAAGTCAACCATCTTCATGGAGATATGTGACATTCATTAACACCCAGCAGAAGGAGGGTGGACTAAATAAAGCACCTCATCACCTGACTGCTTTACTCTCACAACTGGGAGATTTACTCTCCTCCGTGGACTGGAAAACTCTACAAAAGGCTTAATCTTTAGTTACCATGGTGTTACTGGTGGCCAAAATCCTGTATTTACAAGAAGAGTAAAACATAAATCTTAATATCTTGAGTTCTTACAGTTGTCATGGGGGCTAGGAATGCTGCAGTAAATTCTGAGTTTTCTGGCTGTATTGATATTATTTTCCAGTTATCTGGCTGATTAGAGCTCTGCCCAGTGTTTATCAAGGTGGAGCGAATCCAACTGCACCACAGTCATGTTTTGAAAATGTGAAAAATAAAAACTTTGGTCCAAGCACAGATACTTCTTTTGCATTGAATACGCTCAAAGAGAGTGTGGCTGCTGCTGTGGCACTCAACTGTTTCACCACAGAAGTATGGTTTGCAGAAAGTTATGAGACAGATTTTCATCTCATTTGCAACGTAGTAAGCTTCAGAGGTGGAAGAAGTAATCAGATCCCTTACTCAAGTAAAAGTACAAAAGTATCAGCATCAAAATGTTCTTAAAGTATGAAAAGTAAAAGATGTAGAATGGACTCACTCAGAGTGTTGTTTATATTCTAAATATATCATTGGATTGTTAGTATTGATGCAATAATAAATGTAGTGGAGTAACAAATACAATATTTGTTTCAAAATGTAGTCGAGTAGAAGTATACAGTTACATAAAATGGAAATACTCAAGTAAAGTACAAGTCAGTAATGTACTTGCGCCACTGGTAAACTTATGATCTTACACATTTGCAAACCATTGGTGATCCAGCTCATAAGCTTTCTTATATAACGTATTATTGAACAAAATGGGAGAAATTTGTGAACAAAAGGCTTTAAAAGGAAGTAAACAGGTCCATAGTGAGAAAACAGAAAAAAGCTCCGGGAGCTATTGTGACTGATTTTCATCAGGGACAACTCTGGGATTTTTTAAAATGGGTTGGCACAGGCGGGGATCGAGACTCAGTCGGGGAGGCCCACGGGAAATCACAAAATTCTATCAGACACAAATAGTATTTTAGGGGTCTTATTCAGCGCCTCGTGCAATAATCAAAGTGGTAATACACGAAAAGTGGCCCTGCAAAAGACGTGGGCTCAACAAATGGTACCAGATGATGCCAAACAATTGTGATTGGGGGAGTTATGAGGAGGTTGGATTGTTTATAGCAGATGCTAATGAATTTTTATGCAACAAATAATAGTACTACACAGAAAGGACATCCAATGATCTGGGCAAATAGGCTGTATTATTGAAAAACAAATAGGCTACCAAATGTGATAAAACAAGCACAATTAATCAGTGGACTTAGAATAAACAAACCAAAAAAGTTTACCACATCAAGCAATACAATCAAAACCTAAATCACCACAGGAAGAATCTGTAGATTAAAAACTGACTGAATATGGTAAGGCAGAGCCGTCTTTCACTACTGCGGAAACTGTGTTGTTCAGAACTATGGAGAGCACCACCTTTAGAAACATGCCAGGCCCTATTTCACACCAGACAAAACACACGAACAGCCGAGCCTTCACATAGGAAAATAGGTCCATAAGTCCATTATACAGGAAAAGAATAACCAAACAATCGAACATACAAATACCCACAACTGGTGTTAAGGTTTAAAGAGTGACCGTGTTAACTGGCGACTTTCAGCAGAATGCCTTTCTCTAGATTTAAGGACAGATTAGCTAATATATGTCATACATGCAACAGACTCCAAAGCTTTTTTTTTTGCATTGCAATAAAAGGCTAACAAAATAGACAGCTTTTCTTCCTGTTTCAACAGTTGTCAAGACTCCGTCCAAATGCGCCTAATTGCGAAACCATAACACCGGTTAAAACCCAGCTTGCACAGCAGACAATAGCAAAGTTAAAAACATTTTTGCAGAAGAAGTTTCAGTGCGAAATAAACTGCTCAGCGGCAGTTTATAATAAATCAAACACATTACCTTTAGTGGTACTGCTGCTGGGTTGTTATTCCAAACGTGACTTTGCGCTCAGAGGTTGAAGATCAAGTCCCTCGCTGATGGCATAGCAAGTGTCTTTGCGGCCAATAAAAAATGTCCAATTATTTAACAACGCAGGTATGAATTTAAAGTTTATGTTCAGAAACATCTGCCAGGTGAAACAAAGTCCGATTGCTGTAAATGTTCCCTGAATGCAGCTAGCATGCTAAATCCCACATCGGTGACAGCAGCATTGCACAAGTGAGCTGCGGGCTCCTGGGGGCTGTTTAAGCCATTTATGTTGCTGACATCTGCAACAAATCTGTACTAAAAGTCGGCAAAGCAGATGATGAAGTGCTGGTCGACTCCTGTGGACTCCATTGAATTACACCAACCTTAAACAGTCCAGAACAAACACACGGAATTGTCGCAAATTCTAACAGTTCATATGTCCCACCTGTGGGCCAAGCCCTCTCTGCTCCACCAATCACAGGCAGGCACACGGACCGTACAGCCCTGTGATTGGCAGAGAGAAGAGTGACGATTTGCTGCATTCGTGTTCAGTCAGAATAATCGTAATAATAGGTTTCCGACTTCAGGAAGGGCAGGTGGTTTAGGCTTTTAACTAAACCAATAATATCAGATGAATAATGCTCAGTTCTGCTTTAAATTTATCCAACTGTTTTTTTTTTTACCTTATCCGTAGACAACATAACACTGTGTTAGGGTTGTTGTGGCATCTATTGGCATTTTGATGAAAGAAATTCTTAATCTTCTACAAAGATTTGTTTTGATTAGATTTGTTTGGATAAACTAACTGGCACTCATTGGGCCTCATGAAAAAACATTTTTGTATTCTTATCTCAACTGTCTCTCTCCTTACAATTTATACAGTATTTTCAAACTCAAAATCACTTCAAAGTAATTAAATTTAAATTATTTAAAAAACAACACAATTCTTAACACAGGTCTCTGAAATTATGTTTGTGCCCGATAGAAAATTTAAAACACAAGGAAACTTGTGAATCAGCAAGCTCTCCTTAACTCACTTGCACATGACACTTAAAAACACATTTGACTTGTTCTTGATGAGACTCATAGCTTTCCATTTTCTGATAAACAGACATAAATAACCTGTGGTTTAATTTAAATAGGTTAATCATGTCCCATCTCATTGGAACCAAATAAGACATGATTCTGTGATGGTTTCAACAGGATAAACAACAGCTTACCCTAAATAAATGACACACACTGAGAGATAACAAGAGATCAGCCACTTTTATTTAGAAAGAGTCCCAAAAAATAAACAAGTTAGCACACATTCCATATACAAAATGTCAGTGAGAATAGCCTGAATATGCGATGAAATTGATAAGCAACTACGGTATATGTTTTCTATTTGTCGATTACAAAAACAACAGTGATAATAATAATAATAATAATAATAATACAGTTTACCTCCCTCTTTGTGGTGCAGTGGAGGACTCTTCATAGGTCAATTTCCTAAAATAAAATATTATTTTAATTAAAAGTGCTCATCTGTATAAGTTTTATAAATAACTTATGGTGAGACTTCATAACCAAAAAAACAAAACAAAAAAATACTGTATTTTCTGAATAAGAAACCAAATTCAGTATTTAATGGAAGCAGAGTAGCTTTGACACCATCATGAAAAGGGGCTATAATTTTTCATATTCAAACTTTTTATATAAAATATATGTATATATGTATATATTGTATATATGTCTAACATTGTATTTCCAATTTCAAACAATTAACCTCACAACTTCAACATTAAAATGAAAACGCATGTTTGGCAGTAATGAAATCAACTTATGTAGTATTTGCGGCAACAACATGCAACTGGTGCTACTTTTATTGTCAGATCAATGCAAAATACATGGAGACTGGAAAACAAAGCGTAAAGGCTATTGTATTAGCACTGTCATTGCCACCAACTGTACATCTAGTTACAAAAGTTACAGAATGTATCATTTACATTCACTGAGATGACAGTGAGTGATTATATTAAGACTATATTCATATCTACTGGCACTAGAATTTGGCACTCTTAACTTATTTGGCATTTTAAACCACCACTTAAAACCATGTGGATGTTGATGCCTCTTTTTGATGTCACTTCAAAATGTGATGCGATAATACCAGACCATACTATATATTTTTTTCTGTTTTGCATTCATGGCATGTAAACAGGTCAATTTCCTTTCGAAAGCAGAACAACCCTGGTTCTCGTCAGAAAAAATACAAACAACAAAAGCACTGAAGCAAACAAATAGACAAAAGAATAAAGCAAAAATCGCTGCACCAACTTTTAACAAGAAAAACATAGAAGGATTGATTCCAAATGTCAAGCATTGACATATATTTCATATCAACACCAAATGTTAAAGAATAAAATATACAGGAAAGTTTAGAATAGGAATTAATTACATGATTTCAACATCTCAGCCCCATATGCAATGTATTTGGCTTTAAAAATATGGAACTAGAAGCTGTTTAGTATTTTTTTCTTTCTTAATACTCACACATTAAGATGTTTATATCCAACCAGTATGTAAGCAAGTTTATTTAAAAGCTATTTTGTGAAAATACATAAAAATATTTTTTTCAATAAACTTTTTTCTAGATTTTCTTAGAAAAAAAGGACAGTTTCACATCTTAATGCAGATGATATCAAGTGTGCTTGAAAATCCTGTTTGGCGGTGGTGGCTACAGAAACAGTGTGTTTTTGACGACATCTTCCCCTGATGCACACACACACACCTACACACACACGCACTCTCACACAAACACAGTTGAGATGACTGAAACTTTGACTCCCAGAAGCAGCCGTTGCCGTCAATCAAGCCCTCGTTTCCGTCTCAGTCCAGTCCAGACAGTTAGGAAAGTGTGGTGTCATCAGTTTAGAAAAAAAGAGCCTCCCTTTTATATTCTGAGATGTATTTCCACCCAGAGAGAGAGAGGTGTTTTATACGGCGGGAAATAGAGACAGAGAGCAACAATACAAGTCTTTGTGAGACACAAAAATGAAGCCTCCATCTCCCACCTTTCCTTTTTCACCTGACAGAGACAGAAAAAGCGCCAGAACAGAATGAGGGAGGGAAGGACAGAAAAAAAATCGCTCTATTGAAACCATTGTAAGGCACTCAGAAGTTTCTCATTGATCAGGACAGATCTGTCAGGCTGACGTTCAGTCCCATGTCAGGTCTCACGTAAGGGACAGCGTGGACAGCTTTAGGAAACTCTGGAGTCATCACCCGACCATTCTCCCCAGTACTCCCAGTGACGGAAAGTCTCGCTTTGTTCCTCATGGCGTCCCCAAAGGTCATCTAAACAAACAAAGGTCACGTGTACACGCAGACACAAGCCATCGCAAACATTAACACATTCACACACACACAGGTATCCATACACAAACAAGGAAGCAACATGTTAGGTTAGCGTATCATCACGTGTGTAAGCTTAAAGATTAGAAATGTTGAAAACATGACAATGCAGATGAGAACGAAATATGATCTTCATGAGAAACACAATGCAAGATTTAAATGATCATGTAGAGGCTAATGCATGGTCATTGCAAGCATTATTGTTGAAATGTGTTACTAGGACAGAGGTATTAACAAGCATGGCCATCAACAGTCATACATGAAAATGGTTTCAAATAGCAAGGAAACTTAAATGGACAAACACAGTTTTAATCTTTAAAAAGGGGGTATCTCTCTCTCTCTCATTAAATCATAAGTCACCAGTACATACGATCCTCTGGCCAACCTCTTCATTCACTAACACTGAAGGATGGAACGGATGGAGCCAAAAAAGCGTGCATTTGGGGGGAATTTATGAAAACCTCGTTCCCTACCCCCTAAATTTTTACACTTTCGATCCCATATACGTTGTAACCTTCCTTATAAGTTGCAAAATTCTGTGAATTCTGCGAGGAAGTTGGGTTAATATTCTGTGCATTCTTTGCCACCTTCATTCGTTTCGCCTCGGCTCGGGACTTGTAACAGAACTCAATCAAGGCCACCAGCATGGCCAAACCGAGTCCTCCGACCAGAATGTAGAAGACCCCAGCCACGTTGCTCAGGCTGAGGGCGCTCGTCTTCTCCTGCGAAGTGCACACGAGACAGAGATCAGCGGCAGGGCAAGGGTGAAAGGTCGAAAGATAAAAAAAAAATGTACATGAATAACACAATCACATCCACAACAAGAACTAAAAATGCACAAAAATGCACCACTATATCTAATAATGATTATACATTTTTTGACAGCCAATAATATCTAAAAAGCACAGAAAATAACAAGACATAACACACAGGTGCTTTTTCATTTGGGGTAATTTAAAGCAATGTATGGGTAAGGTTAGTACTGTAATCATAATGGAATGCAGCAGCAGTTTGTATGCAGTGCATAGAAAGTCTATGTGTCGTGGATCTACACCAGAAATTTGTACTGTACAAGGACCATTTACATGGGTTGCCCATAACAAAGGGCTAAGCTGTTACAAACGTGCTCAAAGACCTTTACTTATAGACAGAGACAAGAAGGAAGACAGCTTAGTAATAAACCAATTGGGGTCTGACACATACAGTACAGTGGGTTTGGTTTAGCCTATAAAACACCCATGTATTCATTTAAGGTGGATGCCAAATGGATACATAGGGCTCTACCTTTTCAAAGTGGTGCACAATATATCTGTGTGTGGAGGAGTGACAACATGACAGCCATAGACAACAAAGTTACAGTTACATGTTTTTAAAAGTTGGGATTATTTAAGTGACAAGACAGAGGTGAGTATCAATTATCAAGGAAAAGAAACAAGTACCAACTGGGGAAAGAGAATCACTCAGAACAAAGTGCTTTTTTTTGTTCATAGATCATTTCATTAATAATTGATTTCATGAAGCTTAACACTAGAAAAAGGTAGGTGAAGGAGCAGTTTGCTAATTGGTTTTTTTTAAATGGTGGATTTCTCAATATTTGTGATATAGTTCAAGAGGAACTGTCTGCAAAATCAGAGTGAACTCCATCAGAACACATTAAGATCAACACGAGGCCACGCAAACAAAAAACAACAACACAAGACTCACACAGTACTACACAGTGAAAGACAGCGATACAAATACAACAGAGAGAACATTTAACACCATTGGACACCCTTTATAGATGGTCCAGAGATTAGCCAATCACTGTCAGATTTCAGTATTCAGTGTTGTGAGCGTTTCCTTTGTGTAGCTGTGTCCGAATTTTTTAAATTCATAAAATATCTCATTAAAGCTTTTTTGTAAGAAAAAAGCTTTTCTTTGGAGATTGGGGAGCTGGAAAAAGAGGATTTAACGGGTCATTTTGATAAAGGAGTGCACATTTCAAGAATGACATTGCATGCATTACTGTATTATAAAATAATATAAATGGTATTAATCATTAGTAGGTCTGCAGGCATTAGTAAATTACATTTTACCAAGGCATCTCATGCTTTGTTTGTGCATTTGCTTGAAATGATTTATCATTACTTTAAATGGGGTCATTCCCACTAATAATTATGAGTGTGCTTGAATCACATAGAACCTGCAGCGACTAACCTTACTTCCAGAGTCCTTGGCTCCACATTCACCCTTATCGTACCACCATTTGTTTTTCAGCTTGTCTAAGACTCCTTGCTCACTGAGTTTCAATACCGCAAGGTTTACTGGCGTTCTTCACGTGGAAAATAACATAAATAACATTATCAATGTTATTTTATGTTATTATTACATTTACACTGATTAAACTTTTTTTTCTGTCTTTGATTCTCTTTCTTACATTTCTTTCTCTTCTTTCCGTTGCAGTGGCGATAGACGTTGATGCGCCATTTGGCCTAAGCAAAAGCGAGTTTTGCAGAGCCAAATGTGCATTAACGTATCGCCGGAAGTAAGCAGCAGGGGCAACAGATACTGTATGTCCAATACAGTGAGCCAATATGGAGAGTCCAAGCTGATGAACTCATGGTGAGTGTCTTGCACTTTGTTTGGAGACCTGATTGTCAGCTACAGAATGTGTAGGTGATTCATGTTGCTGAGGCTTGTTATCTGTGCAGCTGATTCAGCAGGTGACGGCCTGCTGTCAGTGTGGATTGGGATCCTGTGCTGGTTTGCTGCTTACTTTTGGGAGTTGCAATGAGTTACCCATCACTTTGCTCACTGGGGCTGACCTTGGAATCACCTCCCCCGCTGCCGCACTCTCCTTTGTCGTACCACCATTTGTTTTTCAATTTGTCCAACAGGCCTTGTTCATTCAGTTTTAGTACTGCGAGGTTAACCGCATTTCTTGAAACGATAAAACATACTTGTAAGACAGGGTGAGCCACTTATCAATTGTCTGTCTATCACTCCCTCATTTTAGATATTCAAAAAATAGATTTATGACTATGATCCCTCCCCCCCTCTCATGGTATCTGGGTAGTTCTATCATAAAAAATAGCTGTCTTATGTAATCAGTATCAAATGTGATTGTAACATGAATGTTCGTCAAAGGTGGCAGAGCTTAGCCGTAACACAACAGAGAGGACAGAGTGCTAAGACTAGGGGGACTAGTGGCTACAGCAACGTACTCACATCCACAACATACATATAACAGTGTCTGGCAAGTGACTCCACTAAAAGAGAGACAGCAAAACAGCAGTAATGGGGAAAAATGGTTAGACCTCATGGAAATATGTCAAAAACATGCAACATTTCCTAAAGAAATCACCATCTAACCCGACTACCCATTCAATTATAGATATCTACAGTTTAGGGATGGAGGGAGTTTTAGTGCTACTGATCCAATTGAGGGGCACACTGAGTAAAACTCTATTGCTACCCTAATAAATAGCAAAATGGCTTCAATAATCAACATTAAACAATGCATATTAAATACATATTGAAACCCAAGCAGTGCCACAATTAACACGGGTAAACAAATTTTGTTACATCCAATTTTTTTCCACAAAGGAAATGTTCATTAAGTCATTAATAAAACGAGTGTACTGCAAGGGTTTAGCAAAACACAGTATATAGACATTTAACTATACATTCCTAAAATATCTTATCATAAATATACAAACTATTCAATCATTCAAAGTTAATCAAATGAGAGAAAGAGCAGAACAACATGGCAAAAATCTTAAGCATATAGAAACATGGAAAAAGACGTAAGCTAGGACAAAACTAGACATAAAGACTATAGGAGAGAATTCTAAATTTGGATTAGATGGGAGAAGCAATTATAGAATAGGTTCAAATCAAGATCCAAATCATATTAATAAAGGTAATAAATTGAGGCTGAAATCCAGCCTGGATAAGAGGAATGAGTCTTATTATACTCTGTAAGTCATAATAATTTGGGAAACTATTGCAGTAAATTTTGTAGTTATTCAAATATGTACAAAAAAATGACTAAACATTTTTTTGCAATTTATCGACTTACAATAAATTGCAATGGTTTTTAAAGAATTTGAAGGGGAAGGGGCTTTACCTCATCTCCTCATACAAACCAGAGACAAATAAGCAAAGCTACATCAGGGTAGGTGGGATACTATAACAACATTGGACACATTGTTATACTATTCCACCCACCTTAATGAGGATCCTTTCGGCGTGGCGATCCCGTAGCCTTTGGAGTCCAGGTTTCCTCCCACCTTCATGGTGTCGCAGGGCTTTCGCTGCTCGATGTACTCGTTCATGGTGGACTCGAGCAGGTAGGCGTACTTCCCCTTGGACTTGCGGACCCTCAGAACCCCCTCGGCTGTGGTTTTCACAAACACAGAGGGCTCCGCACTGCGCATGTATGTCCACATTTTGTCAAAGAGGGCAATTTTTGAGCGCTGTTTTGAAAAAAGACAAAAGAAGAAACACTTTCTGTTAATATGATTCTGCTATGAAAACTTCAGAACTGTATGTGATGTTGATATGGTTTTTACAGCCTAAGATTGCTGCAGATTTCTAGCCTCCAAAACTCAACTTCTGTCCATGTTTTTGGACAAAACCTCACCTACTGGAATTGCAAGATAGACTTAACGGAAGATTACATTTCCTGTACAAAGTTGTATTTCTCAGCAGAGGAGCATGCTACACCAAGAAGTGTAGTGTGTAATATTTCAGCTACGTTTCCCTCTGTGTAGAGGACAAAGTCAGTATCTCTTACCCTGAAAAACTCTTTAGTGGAGCCTGAGTCCAGAGTCCCATAGGCTATCTCAGTCTGTTTTGCCAAGTCTTCTGCACTCTCAATGGGAGAGACCATCCTCTCCACAGTGAGGAAAGCAGCCAGGTTAGCGGTGTAGGAGGAGATGATGATTAAAGTGAAGAACCACCAAACACCGCCGACGATGCGCCCAGACAGAGATCTGTTGGAAAGAGAAAAAAGGAGAATTATTCACTTATGGTTCTTATCATTTGATGTTACTTTACACTGTTTTAACAAATCATTCAGAATCAGCCAAATATTTTGCAACTTCAGTGAGTTTTATGTCTGTTACTTTTCTTGTGGAATATTGTGAAACAAGTGACGTAATACTCTTTTTTCTCAGGTTATTAATATTATTGTAGCAAACAAACAAAAAGTCATCTTGATGTGTAGTCTTGAAGTACTGAAGTATTAACACACAAATAAATCTACAGAAACTGCTTTATTCCCACCTCTGATATCACCTCAGCAGACGATGACTGCAATAATATTAAATCTATACTTAAAGTAATATGTTGAGGTTCTGCCTTGGGTTTAATAAAATGCCTCCAAGACACAAACAAGGTCAACAAATATTTTAAACAAAGGAAGAACAGCTTCGCTTCAGTAGGAGAAGCAAACTTACAAAACAATTTAGAACACAGTTTTCTGATCAGGAGTCATGCTGACATCCCTCACATCATCGAGCTGAGATGCAGGAGACATGTTGATTTATCACTGTGGAACACATCAGTCTAACTTTGCTTACAAGTGTCTGCTCTCACAGCGTATTATAATAATATATATAGAAGTTTGTGGCACAGTTTTACTAAACTGATTAAATAAATGTAAGCATTGTAAGAACAGGATGTACAGGATGTGTGTGAAGAATACAACAATGAAAGCATGAACATTCAGAGTAAATCTGGAGGGATGATATCATTTTTTAGCCACTGATAAATAAATTATTGCACAGCAGGACAGCTCCTACCCGTTGACCCAGAGTGTACTGAAATATTAACAGCCCTGGTAGTGGCCCTGTGAGGTTTACAAAGCTCATTACCGACCGGGAAACAACCGTGTTGAATGGCTTTATGTTAAAAGACCATTTTTATTGTTCTAAGCAAAAAGTTTTGCCTTGTGTGTGGCAGCAGAAAAAAGTGATTGCTACCAAATTAAAATAGTTTACTTGATTTGTAATGGCAATGCTGTTCATCGTAAAGCAACATGTTCATGCTAGATTGTGAACATACAGGAAGTATGTGAACATATATGTCAATAGCTACTGGAAAACATTGCAGATGTTCAGCATGTAACATTGCAACATGCTCAAATTTTTCATTTTAGCATCATGTGGTAATATTTAGCATGAGCTTATGTTAAAAGTGGCTTATTTGCAGTAATTTGGAATTAGTTAAAGCTTTTACTTTAGGTCTAAAAATGTACTTTTATAAAAACTAAATTGTTAAAAAAAAGAATCAGTCAAAAATCAGTTGTCAGTAAACGCAGGTAAAAATGTCAGTAAATTAAAAAAAAGTTAATATCCTCCAATGTGTTGGAGCATCACACTGCTAGTAGAGCTGTAAACAGACTTTATTGACTTGAAATCATAAGTTGCCAATAACCTTATAACGTTATAAATGCATGAAGTTACTGGTTATTTTTGATTAATCAAAGTGAGAAAAACAAGGCAGTGGCTGATTTTCTGACCTACCGAGGTGAGATGTCACAACCTTGGCGCATGAAGGCCCCGAGGGAAAACCACAGGCTGTTGAATATGCCAAACTCGTTAGTCGACTCATTGGTCTGGATCTGCCCGTCCTCGTACTCTTCAGTGTGCCACTCATACGGGCTGAAGCGGCTGACGAGAAACAGCACGACGCTGACGCCGATGTAGGCAAAAACAATACACATCCAGATCTCGTAGGCCAGCGGGTCCAGGAAGGAGAACACTCCGGGTTTGGATTTCTGAGGCTTCTTTATCATGATAGAGATTCCCAGAGACATGAAGGGTTTGGAGAAGTCGATCACCTCCTCTCGTACCAAAGTGATGGTCAGAGGAGCCACTGCAATGTCTGCTTTCTATCAAACCAACAGAATAATCAGAATAAATGGCATGTAGTGGTAATCAAGGATAATAAAATTACTTATCGTTAAAGACAACTCACCCCATACACCAACTCTCCAACCATCCCATTCCAGATTTTGGTCTCTGCATCTCTGGCTCCATACTTCCCATCCCCCACTATTTTCAGTTGATATTTGAAGCCGCAGTGCTTCGCTATCTCCGCAGCCAGATCTACACAGTAACCCTCGTAGCGCTCATTATCTACAAAAAGGTCAGAATTCTTCTTCAGCATTACATATGGAGCTTCCTGAAGGACAGAGACAAAAACAGAAAACACTGCTCAGCACAAGAGGTTTAAAATACAATGTTAAAAGCAGCTTCAAAAGCAAGGGGTTTCACATCAGGCCGGCAGGTCATTATGACTACAAGAGGGCACTAGTCCAAAGCAAAGCACATATTGTATTTGTACAAAGGAATTAATGGCCTGGTGTTATTCTGGATGTCAATCTGAAGACACAAAGTGGTTCTTTACAACAGAACAAAAAACTAACTTCCTCTTTATGGAGATTAAAAATACTTCAATTATATAGCCAAATTCAGTTGAAATCAAACGAGGGTATAATGTTAAAACAAATATAGAACATTGAAGCTGTTCTTAGTATTTAGAAATGTGGTACCATATGTTGGATCAGGAGCTAATTGCTTCCCCAGCTACTTAACACCAGAAGGGAGCCACTTAAAAGTCAGTTAAATCAGTTAATGCAATTTATACAATCAGGTATTATAATATTTACCAATATGGTGGTGACAATAACGGTTTTGTTTTCCATTCCTGTCGTGTCATTTGCAAAGACATCAGATTTGGTGACTGCCATTTTGTCCACTTCGTTCCAGTAGCCAATCTGTAAGGAGGAGAAACAAAAATATAGATGAAAAGTGTGATTAAATGTGAGTGTTTTATTACATGAAATGACCCCCATCATCATATATAAGATTAAATAAACAGTTATATTAAATGACATGTATTTAACTTCATTTTTAGAGAGGGACGATCCAGATGCTTACTTTTACAGGACCATTAGTCTTTAATTCCATTATGTTCACTGAGTAGTTGACTCGCTTGCCATGTTGATCAAACTGGATATTTCCGGTCAGGCCTTCCACACGCACCTTAGAGACAGAAACCACACTGTTACGACATGGCATCTATAAACTGGGTGAACATGAAAACAGCTTTTTGATGTGATTTGTATAATTCATCAATACTGAATCCTGACTGAAACAGGTAAATGGACAATGGTGAAAGCTGAAGGAAGTCTCTGAACTCCTATCGGCTGTGAGGCTCAGCAGAGATGGATGTTCTGTTATCCTTTCCTCCTCTACAAAGTAAGTACCATGATCCTTAATGACTTCAAATGGGGTTTCATGCCGAGCAGCAGAAAGACATAAGGAGACTATCGCTGTCCAGATTGGAGAGGAGATCACAGCATGTGTGGAGACACTTGAAAGATATTTTCCCTCTTTTCTCTTATTGTCAGCCAACTTAAATAACAAAAGGGCCAAAGCAGGAAGGACCAGAAGGAGGCTTAAAGGTATCCTGTGGAGTTTTCTTGCAAACACAGTTATGTTTAAATACAGCGTGTCTAACTAAAACACACTGGGTGTATCTTCGAGGCCAAAAAAACATGTAGAATGGATTTTATTTGTTGTGCATAAAGCATTGGCTTATCATCTGAAATGTTTTATCACAACCCGGTAACTCCTTGTTGTACTTGTAGGCTGGTTTAAGGCAGCTTTTCCTCGTCTTGCATGTATGAATCCAGACTTCTTAAGTACCAAGCGGCAACCTTGGGGCCTGAAATGTGAAGCCAATGAGGAAGTGCCTTAGACCTGTATTTTTTCTAATGCCCAGCAGGGGGCGACTCCATTGGCTGCATAAAGAAGTCAGTTTGTATGAAAGTCAGTTGGAAAAGGACACTAATCCTCACAATGATCTCAATCATTAGTTATAAGCCTTATTCAATACAGAATGATGTACATTTTGTAAATGGTGGTCTCTTTTAGAGTAAAATAGACAATAATGCAGGTTATGCTTTAGAGCTGTGGGAACGGGACCTGTATAGGATGGTGGGGGGTAGCAAGGCAAAAAATAAATAATGCATGGTTCTGCAATACTAGAAAAAAAGGTAATTAACAGAGGGGGCTGCAGAAAAAGTTAGGGAGACATTGCACGGCTACCTTGTGATTGACATGCGTCTTTTCATATTGCAACTTCGATCCTTTCAGTTCATCAAATTAACCTGGAACATTTTGGTGGCTGAAAAATATTTTCTCTAGTGTGTGAAACAATCCAATGACTTGCTAACTATCTAGCGGAAGCATTAGGTGATAACTAAGTGTCCTTCTGGCGCCCAATCTGTTCTGCACATGTTCCGGTTGCAAGAAACCAAGATATCGATGGCCAAAATGCTGAACTCAAGAATCAAAAAACAATAGGTGATGCCACAGTAACTAGGTCCATAATTTGTAAACAGTCTATGAGAAGTACCAGGTGTATCAGACATTCTCTACAAAGCTCCAATCATCACAAAAATCTCACTCTGGATACAATTTGGTTACATATGACAATCTCCACAGTGCCTCATGGCCAATAGGCAGAGATCAGGGAGTTTTTATAAATCTGATTCTGACTGTTGGAGATACAGGAAAGGAAAAACCTTTGAGCATCCTGACATTTGGTTAATTGCTCTCATGGAAATCCAAGATAATGACCCTGAACTCTTGGTGCAACATCTAAGGCATGTTTATACATCATTTATTTGAGAGGTACTTTTTCTTTGAGTTTATCTCCTCAGATACTGCAGGCAGTACCCAGGATGTAATTTCAGATAAAGTAAATGTTTTCTGAATATGAAGAGCAGTACTTTCAGTCCAGAGTTTGCATTGAGATCTGTTATCAGTTGCTCCTGGCTTAAAAGACAGAATCACTTAAAATCTGACTTGTATTCCCAGTCCAGAACCTGTAGCTACAACCTAAAAAACACTTTGGCTTCACTTTGGCTGTCAAGCTTCATTTCTCAGCAGTAGTGAAGCTAATCTAGTCGTGATTTAAAGCTCAGAGGACGGTCTGTGGGTAGACCTCTGTTTCTCTTCTGAAGAATAGCTGCCAGTTTATCTGTGTGTGTCCAAATGCACGATGAAAAACATCAGCCTTTAATCAATCTCTGTGAAAACATTTTCTGTGGGTGTTTTATGCATTTCCTAAGGGAGATCTGCTGTTACCATGGCAACAAGTCTTCACCAACAAAAGGATGTGTGTATGCGAGACATGTTACCTGTTTCAGTGCTCTCTCGATCTCCACTCCCTGAGCCCAGGGAACAGCGGGATTGGCGAGGCAGTCGCCATTGTTGGCTCTCCTGGTGAAGTCGATGCGTTGTTTGTGCAGGTAGCGAAAGGCCTCCGTCATCACCTGCACCGCGTCGTAGGTCAATGCTGATGTGTACTGGAGCAGGACAATGGAAAAAGAGGTTGAGAATGGTGCTGTTAAATATAGTATTGGACTAATATAATTGATGCATAAGGAAGCAGCAATTTACTGTTGTCAAGGTAGGGTTAATTATAACGACTTACTTTACTTTTATTTGGTTTAATTGATAAACATACATAATCATTTAAAATTG
Source organism: Serranus cabrilla (assembly GCA_903364295.1). Taxonomy (NCBI): domain Eukaryota; kingdom Metazoa; phylum Chordata; class Actinopteri; order Perciformes; family Serranidae; genus Serranus; species Serranus cabrilla. Next base: position 833,428 of record CAFUXE010000334.1, read on the forward strand.
ATCGTATTTTTTCATGTTAAACCTTGACCTGAACAGTAATTAGAAACTGAAGCCGGAAGCTTAATGTAGTGGAGAAAAATATATATAATATTTGCCTCTAAAATGTAGAGAAGTAGAAGTATAAAAATGTGGAAATGCTTAAGTAAAGTACAAGTACATCAAAATTGTACTTAATTACAATACTTACATTCCTCCATGACTGGATCGCATGTTCTTTCTTTATCTTGTATATATGGGAACTGTTTTGAGTTGAACCTGCTGCTACCATAAATACTCACAAGAGCTCCAAAATAGTCCATAACAAAAACACTTAATTTTAGTCCTGAAGCAAAAGATCTAACACTGGTGAGAGACTCCAGGACGTAGTTATTTTTGTCACTTGTTATGGGTGGACACATTTCCCAACAACTTTTTTCCACATTGGCAAAAAGAGCAAATCTGTAGGGTCTCAATTAGCAGGAATGAGATGCTTTTCCTCACTGCAGATAACTTTGTGACTTGTCTCAACATCAAACTGTGCAATAGTTTGAGGGAAACTACAGAGGAAGTGTTGGGCCTTTGCCTCAAGTTAAACCACGGATCTTGAACACAGCCTTGCCTTCACAACTTTTTAAGGTTATAATAATTAGCTGACAAAATTGTCTTTAACCTGAAATTTAACTATCAAAGTACAAATGACCAACACGAGCCTCTTTGAAAATAAAGTATCCTCCTC
>CAFUXE010000334.1:834181-871172 GCA_903364295.1 Serranus cabrilla
TGTCCTAATTAGAGTGCATATTATATGTCTGGTGGGTTTTTATTTTTTCTGTTGTATTTATGGTCTGTGCTGCACTAGTTTGTTCTGCGTTGTAAATGTCAGAGTGATTTTTCTTCCAGACTTGAACAACTTGCAGCAGCCTGGCTTTGTGGCAATAAAAAAAAGATCTTGAACTTTGACAAGTTTGCAGACAGAAGGTGAAAGAATATTTTTGGCGATGGCTGATATTTCAAATGCGAGTACTTTACAGTGTCTCTTGGAGACAAAGTGATGGAGAGAAGTTCAGCTCTGAGGGATCCTATACTATATAAGCTACATCAAAGGGCTACTATAGGCAGTAAAAAGAATAAATAATTTCCACGATTGAATCACATAAAATCCTGATTTCATTTACAGTACATGCATATGGAATAATGTAATTTGGATTTAACATGCTGGCTCTCGGCTCATGGGAAAATGTATGTGTGCTTGTGTAACAGTGCATAAGAGCCTTTACTCAGAGATGTGTTTAATAATGCACACAGTGTGTAATGTGGCCGTAAAGTTGAGTGATGCAGATGGAGACAGCATAATCTACTTACATTAGAGCAATTGTGGCGCATACAAGTGCTCACAAAGACATTTTCAAGCAACAAACCAGCCCACAAGTATAGAACTAGAAAGAAAATAGAAATGATTTCACACGCACTCGGGATATGCTTAACTCACCCTTATTTTACTGTCGGCACCAGGATACTCCTTTTCTTCCAGAGCCTCCCATCTTTGGTCAAACTTGGACACCAAAGGATCATCAAAATCAACAATCTGAAAGCCTGACACGTTGGCGCCACCATATTGGATTTTGGAGAGATCCCCATCAATGAAACCCTGAAAACATAAAATTGAACTTTAGATATTTTCTCTTATACAAGGCATGCATACAACATATCCTTGCACATGTGTAGAAGTTGTGTAAACTCACCAGATTGGCGATAATGTAGTGGTAGCCTTTAACATGTCGTCCAATCGTGATGATCTGCAAGGTTATGAGAAGTTTAAGCCCACAGTGGATAAACAAACAACTCTCAGACAAACAGCACAGCACAATAAAAGTCTCTGAAACAAGTTCTTCTATACAAATGGACTTCTGTAATACAGTTTTAAATTCACTCACCATGTGTTTACTAGCTATTTCAAAGCTTTTTGTTATCACTTTTATTCACTGTAATTCCTTAATAGAACAGGAGTGTGACAATCGGAGATAGGGCAATCATAAATGCAATAATAGTTGTATCCAAACGACACATATCTACCATTACATTCAGATGTTATAATTTGTCACTTACAATGCTAACATGGCTGACAGTCCTGGCCATTATCAGGGAGTAAAAAAAAACTGTGGTGTTCACAAATACTGCAAGACAGAGATATCCAATTGCAAAAACACTTTCCTTATCAGCAGAGCAGAAAAGCAGAAAATAACAGAAATATCTCAGCTATGTACCATTTCTGTACCTTACATAAATGAAACACCTGAAACTAATCCCACTGCTTGACTGGCACCTCCGTTTGTCAGGACCGCTACTTGAAGCAGATTTGAATAATAATGTCTTGTATCTCCGACATAAATGTCTTTGACACAAGGCAAGAAACTTCCACCTGAACGGATCCTGTTTTCCCCAGATAAACAGGCGCCGAGGCTGTGGGCATTGATTTCACTCAGCATCCGGTTAAACAGACTTTGGCGTGCTTTAAATGCTAATCGATAAGCCTCTCTCCTGGGTAAAAGGTGGAGTAAATATAACCTGTTTATGTGCATCTGTTTTGCCTTTAATTGCAGTTTTGTTTACAGCCCAAATGAACAATTAGTGTAATTGTTTTGGTGCCTTTCTGCATCTGCTGGGCTGCCAGGTCCGTGTGACAGTGTTGTTTTTCTAAGTGCTGTATCAAATGCACATATTTTGGCTAAATATCACTTTTGTCCTACAGGAGCAATTAAAAGACAATAGGATTGTTAATGTTCCCTGCATTCGCTTATTATTTAAAAAAAAAAAATCCCTTCTTCTTAGCTGTTTTTAAATAAAAAATTAAACCAGCTATGAAGCATAGTGTTCCAATTATGTGCTTTAATCAAGTAAAATCAAGCTTTATTTTCTGTTCAGTTATATAGACTGTAGCCTAGTCAGTAAAAGTGTCTGTTTTGGGCCATCTAATGGAGTTGTGATTTACTTTACTTAGTCTGGTATGACCTGTAGCGTACAGTTTTAGGCTTTTACCACAGTAGTTAACCCCCGGGCTAAAGGAGCTGTTAGACTGGGGCAAAGAAATATTTCACACTGGCACAATACTGGTTCATTCCAAAGTAGGCTAACCCCGACTTTAGCCCAAGGCCTGCTGGCTCTACTAAGGATCAGGGTTGGCCTAGAGTTTGTGTGGTTATCCCCTGAAAATAGACTAAACATTGGGCTAAGAGCTGTGTGAAACTGGGCTAAAGAAACAATGAAGTGCGAGTATGCTAACATTAGTCACAAGTTTAATTTAAGCCAGGGCTCGAAGAATGCAACGTGAATTAGTAGGTTAACTATCAGTTAACAGTCTGTATAGGAAAATGGGCTAGGTTATCCCAGGGCTAAGGATAGCTCTGGGCTAATAATATGAACTGTGAAAAGCCCCAGGTAGATATTGCTGGGTAATTAATAAATGGCTTTATTACTTTTCTCTACTCTTCTCTAACACCCTTTCAATTTCCATTTAACAGTGGCCAACATTCAACAATGTGTTCTCACTTCCAGATCGGTCCTCATTTAAACATATTACAATAAGAACCTGATAGAACAACCAGTAGATTGTTTGAAGGCAACACTGAAAACACAAATACAATATGAAGCAGCAAAACCTATATCACACTCACTTACATAGTCATATCTTTAATTTATCATAGTGGGTTTGAATGGGTCTACTACTAAATTAAAAACATTTTAGATCAATGAAACGCTTTAAGTGCTTAAAAAAATACGAAAACATCCCATGCAATGGTAATTTGTATTCCTACAGCTTTGGAAAGAGAAACCAATATCACCAAAATATTTTCAGGCACCATCTGTAGAAATAGTAGCAGATCATAGCAAAAAAACAGCCAGAGGCCTTAAAAAATAAATAAATACATAAATAAATAATGAGTAGTCCGTTGTATGTAGCAAAGCAGTGAGATACTAAAAGGACCGTAAGAGGATTGGCAGCAAGTAAATTATTATTCTCTCCATTGTCTCCTTCCATGTACTTGGAAAAAAAGAGAGAGGATAATGTGAAAATACAAGATGCTAAATTCCTGTCAAACCAGAGGTCTGTTTACCTCAATCTTGAATTAAATTTTAAAACCAAATCCAGAAGGCACATAAAAGTGGAATGAAAAGGTAAAAGTCAGACTGGACCTGTGCAACCCACAGCAGTTTGACATCTGACAGCAGGCTGCCACTGAACAGTAAACTGCATTATTTGTACCAACAACTGGAAACATGGCAGCAGCATTCTGTTTTTCTTTACCTGAATCCCAGAACACCTTACCGGCTTGAAAGTCTGGTGTCAGCATGAAATACTAAACTGTTTCACTTACTGACACATCAAAGAAGGACAGCACAAGAACACCCAAACCCCTGTGCTAACACTGTTACAAAGCTGTCCAAATCATGTCAAGATAACACGAGTGCTGCAGCTTCTCAGTACATTTCTGCAGCTATTTCAGCTTTGCTCTCATGGTTCATCAGGTTAAAACAATCAGACATGGTGCAGATTGCTTTCTGGTGTGGTATAATGGTGTCTACATTTTGGATATTGCTGTAAAGAAGGATGGTCAAAATGCTTTACGGTGTGCATATGAAACTCTTCACTCTACCTGGTCCATGATGTCTTTGACTTTGTCCTGTTCACAGTCCAGGATCACCCTCCTCTCTTTCTTGTTCTCCAAATCTTGGAACAGGGAGCGGTAGGCCTCATCCTTCCTCTCATCTTTCAGGTTCCCCACATTGATGGCTGTCACCTGCCACTTCCTCTCTGCCGCGGTGTCCAGGACAACCTGCAGCGTTGTGAGGCCTGAGGACAGATATAAAGCATAATTAAAACATTATTCATACTCTCTGTCTGAGTGATTTATCCACAGTGTGCTTTGGTACTGAAGACTTTTGGAGAACTGTTGAGATTTCAAGAGATATCCTGCTGAAAAATGGGGCCAAAGATGTTGTATCGCCATGATAAGGTAGGAATAAAGAAGATATCATGCACTGTGTTTCAGCAATGTCTCTTTGTTGCCCTTTCAAATTATGCATTGAATTTGTGATTTCCCTGAAACCAGCTCTCCGATAATGCAGTATTTTTGGTTGTATATAAATTTGTATGGGCTCATTTCAAGGGCACAGCCACATACAAAGTTAGAAAGTAGCCACAAAGACCAAAAGTCATAATACCAGAGCTGAAACACCAACAGCAGAAGCAAATAAAGTCAAAACAAATTATGTATCAGACAGGACTTATTCAAAACCACGGGTGAACACAGTTCTTTCATTTCAGACTATTCACCGTCTGCTTATTCAAAGCCTGTGGAGGTTTTACAGAGACTCAGTGCCTTACATAAAGAGCTCATCAAGATGAGTCACAGGTGTTCTGGCATGAACCTGACCAACATGTGGGAGGAGAGCGCGTCTAACAATACACTTGACTGCATCAGTAGCAGAAGTTTTATACTGCTGATTTGTTTGAATACCAGTTCTTGTGTGGTTTTATAAACAATTTTTTAAACAATTTAGAATTTGCCAAAGCAATCTCAACTCAAGGTCCACTTAAGCTTTTCAGTGCGTCACGAAGCCGTCATCAGCAAAATCAATTTGCTCAGTTGTCAAAGAGAAAAAGTTGTTCAAGTCTTTCATTATTTCTATCAATTGTCGTTATTCTGAAGACTTTCACTGTTCAAAAAGTCAAGAATGAACAGCCATGCTCAATGTTTAAACCATTATGGAGGAGATGTTCTGATAGTGCTCAGAATAATGGAACATTTGAACCTCTACAGCTCCAAGTTCAATTTAGCATAGTTCATCTGCTGAAGAGAGTATGATCTGGTCAAAAGCTCCGAATGGTGATTTTTTGATAAATTAACCTCTAACTAAGTTCAGTCAGGAAGACTATTCTTTTGCACGGCTTAGGTCTGCAGCATTATATTCCTATCTCCCTGCCATTCACGCCTCTCACACATGCTCACTTATAATTTCCTTGCTGTCATTGTCTGGGTTATCAGCTGTTCTCATCAGCTGGGCACATGTATCCAACAGCACAGTGACACATACATCGAAACCCTTTTATCTCTTGCTGCTGTCTCTTCTTAAATATGATTTTCTGCCTGGCTCTAATAAGTTCATGTTGCTGTCATGCACATCTCTCCATCTCCCCATTCACACCTCCACCTCAGGGTCAGATCCATCAGTCTTATTAGCCAGTCCCAGCCAAGCTGCAACCTATATGTCTGAAAAGTGAAGCCCATGTGAAATGTCTCAAACATGTATTCTTTATAATGACCTGTAGAGGGTGACTCCACTTGTTGCAAAGAGAAGTTGGTTTGAATTCTTGCTGACTACATCCATTATTTATATGCAGTCGAGGGTCGCAGCAGAATAATCAGCCACCATCAATATCTGGACTCCTTGGTGGAGGACTCCGCTGCTCAGGGCAGATGTCCCTTGATTTTTAATTCACTGTGTAGAGGCCAAGCACCAAAGACTTTCTGTTGATACTTAATTATCACATTTCATCTGTTATAACAGACAATTTTCTTTACTTTACTTACTCTTGTCTCTCCTGATTGAACTGTCATCTCCAGGAGAAAGAATGAACTATCAAGCTCAGTTAAGTGGATGTCGAACCCCTTTCGGCCCCTTCATTTGGCCTTTAGAGAAGGTGTAGTCAACCATGTGGCTTCTTCCACCCCTCTCTCGTCCCTCACTGGCTTCCCACCAGTGATAGGACTAAATATGTTAAGCTGAAGCTCTCTCACTGGCTGGAGGCGGTTTACCCCTGTTCCTTACAGAAGTGGGTCTTAATAAAACAATCTTTACATCGATAGCATCTGAGGCACTCACCAGTTTCATTCTTTAACCCAAAACCAATAAAACAAAAATGAAACAGCAAAGAACAGACACACGCACTAATTCAATTACATGCAGCACCTTTCCATCAATCTAAAGCGAAGTCCGTTAAAGACAAAGACTATACAGTCTCCATTTGAACTTATATTCCTATCACCCTCTCTATCTAGTTTCACAGCTGAATCTCTGCTGATATTGATCCCTGGTGTGCAGAGGGCAGTTCGAGAGCGGTTTGATAAAAAGGTTGAGTGTTTCATTCCGCCTTGCTACAGTGAGGTGAATTACAGATGTAATCAATTTCATGCGACACGGCGGTGGTTTTATGATGGTCGGGAGGAAAATGGAGGCTTGCAGTTTTATCTGAATGAACTATACATCATAATTACAGTAAGGTCATTATGCTGTGGTTAAATTCTACTCTTTCATCAATGCTTATTAAATGAGATAATTAGAATTTAGAGTGATTTACAGAGAAGATAAAGCAAGGACAAAAGCAAAATGTTAGCATAAAGGTTGATTCTGCCTTAATGGTGGTTAAGGTTAAATGGTAACTCTACATGATTTGTCTCTTTGTACATTAAGTGAGGGGCTGTCCTTGAATCATGCATGTCAGTGTTAAATGTGTCTGTTGTCAGTATGCTGTCACATTGTAAATGTCATATCATAATGGGTGATTTTTGCATTTCCTCACATATTTAATGGTATTTTCATTATTTTTAGATTGCCTCTCATCACTGCTCTAAATTAATACTCATAGCTGGAGGCTACTCATTTTAGCTGTTACCAAGCTACAGCCTCTTCTTCTTGCAGCAGAATTACGTTTACCCAGATGTAGAAAAAATAGTGCTAACAGGGTTTCATTAAAAGAAAAGCATATAATGATAAAAACAACCTGATAAAAAAATGTGTATATTATATATAATTCTATGACCCAATGCACTCAAATTGTGCAGTTTAAAATATGTATATTTATTTTAATGAAAATGCATAACTTCAAGTCAGTGTGTTCACAGCCTTTATCCTGTGTATTATTCTTTCATAAGTACCTCAGTGATTTCTGGCAGGTGACTGTAAAACATTGTTTAATTTGTGTTCTGAATCGTGGCACAAAGTAATCATATCAACCCTGTTTTATCTTCAGTTAAATTTCACTGCTGAAATGGGCCTAACCATGAGTGAAAAACAGCCACAAGCAAACTATAAAAAATGTATTAAGATTTGAACAGAGCTTGTCATTTTAGCTTTGGTAAGAAGTGTCGGCCAAGTTATTTGAAAAGTGTAATGAATCACTTATTCTGAAAAGCCACTGAAAAAGTAATTATTTTATTAAATATTCATTGACAAAATTAATTAACTGCAATGTCTGTTAGATTACTTGTGTTACTTAGTTCAAATGTAACTCCAAATGCTTCAGACCCACATGTCACACATGTCTCTATTAAACATAGATAGAAAATACACTAGTAGGCATTTTGGTTTACCAAGCAGCCAGCCAACAGTTTGGAGGGATCACAAGCTAACATTAGCTTAGCCTCTGCAAATACACTGTCATCCAATAGTTCTTAGCTTCAGGGTTTACACAGCCTACAACTCTGATCTTAACCCTTGTAATACCTGGATATAATTTTACCAGTGGCGAGCTAGCCAGCTAAGAACACATAAGGCATGCAAATAAGATGATTTTGGACTTATCAATAGGTGTCGCCCTCCTCTCTTGGACAGACATTTCCCCCTCCCTGCAGTCCCTTTTTTTAAAGTTTCTGCACTGAACACATAGAAACAAACCTGATATCAACTCTCATATCAGTTCGGTGTAAGAATGTAAACAAGCTAACTGCCAAAACGTTAAAGTAATGACTAGGATTAGTATCTGAAAACACATACTAATGTATTACTGCCCAATCCTTTTTAAATGATAATGTGCAAGAGTGGAATGAAGGTGTATTGTCAGTATAGTTGGGACTTCAAGAAAACATTCCAACATGTTTCTGTTGTAAAGGTTTTCTTTTCTTTAATGCCGTAGCCATCCCTTTAAAGTCCCAAATAACCAACAACGGTTTTATTGGTGTCTTTACTGCTGAGTTAATACCCATAAAATCATGAAATGGTCAGTGCACCACTGCTTAAACAATCTGTGGCTTTCTTTCTCCAATCTGCTGCACATCAGTAATTGTAGATATTATCTATATATCTGTACAACGAACCCTGTGAAACCCTAATAACAAAAACCTTTGTTGTTGATCTAAATCCCGAACCAAGCAGAGACTTGGCTCCACTTATTTTCTCTGCAGTTCACAGACTGCTTTCTGTGTATTTCCCTTGGATACGAATAACTTTTGTTTAAAATTAGACGTATGTTATGTCTTGGCTTGCAGCCAGCACTGTGCTACCACTGCACTGGGAGGACATTATGTGACCTCACATTTACCTCTACCTTGCCCTGGATTTAAAAGGTCAGAGTATGGAGACATGGACCAGTGTGCAAAGAAGCGTTTTGTTATTCAGCAATTTTACAAAGCACAGAGGTAATCACCATCGGCTGTCGGAGTAAATCATAACTTCCTTATTCCCAGTGAGTAGATTATCTCTTCTCTTCTAGTGATCGCACAAGCAGCCTTGACTGTAAAAAGCTTAACTTCATGCTCATTGATCAACAACATCTCAATGAGTAGTTGTATGTGACTGTATAAGCATATGCATAATGTCATGCAAAACTATTCAAATTAGGCAAGAAAAGACTCATACATAATGCATACAGTAAAGCAGTTCAATACCTACAATTGCTGCTATAATCTCTTTGCTTCAAGCTATTGTTTCCTCGCTCATTCACTGTGGGGAAGATCCAACATCTTTCCCCAGGTAGAGATGTCCACTTTCTGAAAAATACCAACTGAAGCACTGCTTAGCCCTCATTCAACCGAGAGGCACTTTATTCTATCATTTCAATTTGTCATGACTTTGTCAATCAATTTGTTCCCAGCTGGGGATTATGCTCTTTTTCCATTTTAATTTGCAATTTAAAGTACCAGTGTATTGGGGTCCTTGGAGACTTCAGCCCATGCAATTTCAATCGATAAAATACAATAGTTGGGTCAAATGTTTCCATGAGTCCTAAATTAGGGTATCAGACACTATGAGGGGGTCCACAGGAAGCCCCAATGGAAAGCCTTGTATTATAAATATATCAGTCATTGGTCAATTAATTGGTAAGTGGTTACAGCCTCTGTTTGAGAGATATTGCACACAGTGCTGCCATTAAAAAAAATACTTGAATCTGCAAATGATAACATCCTTAGGAAGAAGAATAGAGTATGCTTCCTCTCACAGATGGTCATTACATTTTTGTATTTGTTAATGGTATTTTATCAGGTGTAAATGTCCTACATGTTGTGAAACATATAAGTTAATACAATCAAACATTAAAATGTTGCATACATAGTGTAAATAGTGTCAATTAAAGTAAGAAAAGCTTTTTGTCTTGACCACAGCAACAACATATTTAGGTAAGTAAACTGTACAACCCTATCACTTGCCAAAAGCTCGTATGCATATGTAGTGCAACATTAGCATTAGCATTGTGGTCGCATATCTGACCACTCAATTAATGTGAGTCAAATATTAACTGTACTCTACACTAAATGCTCCACTGTGTCCACCAGCTATTGAGCTAAGTGCAGAAGCCATAGCCAATAGCTTTCCTCAGAAAGCTCTTTCAGGCTGAGGGAAGTTCGTCACTTCCTCTTTCTCAAACGCAGCCATGAGATCCCCTGGAAAGAACATTGATTATAGCAGCTTGACTAAGGAAGGGCAGGACCACGTCTGTGGGGGAGGGGCACACCACTTCCTGCATTTGCATTAAACATTGGCATTGGATGTTAATTGTGAGGTTTAGAATCAAACACAATTCCTTCTGCTTTTATAGGAATGGTGACCAAATATGTTTTTTAAAAAAAACCTTTCCTTTTCTTTGTTTCCCTGTATAAGTAAGAAACAAGCCTTGCCTCTCAATTTAAGTGGCAGTACTCGAATATCAATTTTAGATTTGGTGAGAAAATGCATTTATGAAAAGTCTCACTGTGAACATGTTGGCATTCAGTGAGCCAAATGAATGCAAAAACAACGCTCGGAGTGCCTCTCCACCCACATACATGCAGTACATCCATTATCTAAACTGACTTACTGACAACAGCTGACAATGGTGGTGTTGGTACATCCATTAGTGTCAATGTGCTAATAGAATTCATCATAACTAGTGGCAACTCTGTTGCCTCATCTCCCTTGGCTCTCTCTTTGACCCGCTCAGTCACTTACAATCTCTCTCTCTCTTTCTTCCTCCCTCTCTCTCTCAGTCTCTCTCCACACTTTGGTTGCCATGGGAATGAGTGGATCACACTGACCTAATTAGACAGCCATGCAATGATGAAATATGCACAACAGGCTCTTTAGTGCCATCGCGGACGTACAGTAGAGACAGCAGGTCAGAGCTAGCATTAGCATGAGGACAATCGTACACAGCTGGTTGGAACCTGCTCTCTCATTTTGGAAAGGGGCGATATTTGATTCAGTCAGAGCAAGGTTGATTGGGAAGATTAGCAATGGATTGTGGGAGACGAGCATGAGAGGGAGGGTACAGCATAAAGGAGATTCTATAGATATATGAAGGGAAGCTGGAGCATGTGGAAAAGGTGCGGTGGGAGAGTTTAAATGACGTAAAAGGATAAATTAAAGGTAATACGGAGCAGAAATGCACTAAATCCCTATTAAGCCATTGGCACTATTGCATCTAGTATAAACATTATGTTATAGACAGTAGTGATCCCACTCCCTATTACTTTAAGCCACTCAGTGCATTAGTTAAATGTTCTAGCTATCTTTGGGAATACATCAAGTATCATTCAACACCCTCAAAGTGCTTTTTTGAAAGGGATCCCAAAACACCTACTTTTAGAGTGCTGGGAGTAAAAAAAAAAGAAAAGAAAAAGAAAGAGATTTTCTATAATGAGAAGTAAGTAAGGGGGCTTAAGAAGTGTTACCTGAAAGACGAACAGCCCTTTAAGACAGAGGAAAGAGTTGATAGTTATTCTACTGTAACTGGATACTACTGAGGTCTTATTCTCTTCTTTCATTGCAGTAACAGTATTAAATTAGAATGAAACTCCTGTGGAAAAGATTTCCTTTTCCCTGCATTGTCACAGAATCCCAATTGGCAGACGACACAACAAAATGAGTTACATGACACAGCAAAGAGAGATGACAAACAAGCTCTTCTTGTGTATTTTTAACCATTATCATCTCTATGCAGCTTTACATGTTGTTGTTTGATGTCAGACACGATACAAGTGAGAAAAAAGGTAGATTTTTAAGGCTGATTAAGCATATGAAGGACCATTGACAGTGAAGGAAAATGTCTGCTAAATTAAAAAATTCCAGACTTATATGAGTGTCGAATTGAAAAAAAAAGAAATCACTGATTAAAGGGATCAAAGAATGGAGACGGAATAGATTTGAATATGAAGTATGTCTGGATATTACAGTTTGAGGGGAGATAATTTTTCATCTTGCATAAAATTCAGACCATGATCTTATCCAGGCTTTTACAGGTGCACAGGCTGAGCATAAGCACACTTTTACTTCTGACTGCTGATTTTTCTTTACTTAAATGTGCAAACTAATAAATAATAAATGTCATAAAGATACTAACCGACTGATAGACCAGAAGGTTGGTGATGCTTGGCAATGAGGGAGAGCTTGTTATGAGATAATCAGTCTAAATCTATAAACCAACTGGTGTTTGTGTGTCTCTTTAGTGTGAGAGTATCTGTCTCCTCACTTAAAAGCACCATTGACCGAGGCCAAAAGTACAAGACTGGGTAGCTCCCAGGTGTGAATGTGAGTTTACTGTGTGAATGTGAAGCAATACATCACTGGAAAAGAAAATAAATTCAATGCTCAACAAACCATACCTACATAAAAAAGTAAAACCTCCAATGGATACCAATCATGACTTTGTTAACCAGTGCAGTATTTGATAATGCCTTCCCCTAATATGCATATGTGCACAAGAATGTTTGACTAATGAATATTTAAATCACATGAATTGTGATCACCCTTAAAGGCACAATGAGTAGGATTTGTCTGTTGAAGTTTGTAATTCCAACATTCAAACTTGGTCTTCAGTCTAGCCAGTAAACATAGACTTTTGTACAGACAGGAGACTTTATAGGAGCTTCCACTGCTTCTGAGTCAGACAGCAGTGATTACAGTGTCAGCCAGGCCACGCCAAGAAACTTTCCAAATACAGCAAAATGAAAAGAAAAAGAGAAACTAGAGAGAGGAGGCAGGAGGCAAGGTCCCTGCAGATGTAGACATTGTTCGACACTTCTGGTGGTTCATAAGTAATGTTTGAGAAGGATTATTTTGTTTGAGTCTATATGTTTTGTTTTTTTAATGAAAATCTTTCTCATTGTGCCTTTAAACTACTGCTGCTTTGTACAGTGTCATTGTTTTTTGGAATTGCACATAGAGACATTGAATAACTAATTGTAAGTCTCACCCCATTCCACACATAGTTGTATAATAATAATATTAACTAAATTATAATTAAGAAATGATCATACAGAAATGGGAGTTCCTTTTTTGAACATTTACTCCACTCTGGTGTCTGATGAGTCCAAAGAAGCCTATCAGAAGAAGCCCAGCTCATTTCTCGTTTAACGGTTCAGATGTTTTGCATTTAAAGTCTCCTCTGGAGACTATCTGTGTAATTGCATACAGAAAGGTACACTTCTCATCAGTGTATCACTGTAAGGGCTATGGAACAGCTTCAGTGAAACTAGTTGCAACTTTTCTAGTACTCAGTGTTCATAATATAAACGCATTTGGCAAACAAATCACGCCTCCATGTGAGAAAGTCCTTAACTACAGGGCACATCACCTCAACTGTATGTCAGAGATGACTCTGACTGCCTCCCCCCACCTTGATATTATGTAAAAACAGACTCTCAAGCACAGGAGGTGCTATAGTTGATTGAATGTGACAAGCTCTTTGTCAGGAACCAAAATGCCCTTTACCCGGATTTACCTGTGCTGTGTTAAATTCATACAGTGTGTTTTGCATAAGCAGAAATAAGCAGTTTAAGCACGATCTTTAGCTTGCATGAGGTCAAATGTAATTACGTTGTTGAGGCGACGGGCATTGGCTGATGTCATGTTAAACGAAAGAGCTAATTTTCAATCAAGGCAGAAATAACTGCATTACATTAGACTGTGTCATGATCTCCCAATCCAGCTTCCAATGGAAACACATCAATACAGCTGCAGCTTTTCTGCATACTGAGTCATTTTATGATGCCAGCATTGGTGGAGTCACCTTTGATAAGAGACATAACAGTGTCCATGACTTACCTCGATCACTGTCGTACAGATAGGCAAACTTGTCCCACTTGTAGTATTCGATAAGGCTGAGAAGGGGCCCCTTGATATCAGGTCTCATCTGGATGATAAACTGCTGATTCCCATCCAGAGGGAAGCTGGGCGTAATGAAGGAGACGTGGAGCGTCCCACAGAATGACGTGATGGTGTTGACAGACTTCTTGTCGTAGAATCCGAAAATGGCGTACACTCCTCTTGAGAACTGTGAACAGACTGAAGCAGAGGGAAAGACATTTGTTCAGGTGGGTTGCTTGATGTTTAGCACACATCCTCTAAATCCTGATGCCAGGAATTATTTAGTCAGAACAATCATTTTTTCCTCTTCTGACATTTATTTGCAATGCATTCACAGCTCTCTGCCATAACTCACAACAATGTATACATCCAAAACCTGTATTACAATCCTTTAGTGCACTTGGGGGCTGCACACAACCGTTAAGGGTCTTCCTTTCGGTTTCTCTTTCAGCTGATTGATAGATAGCTCTCCATAAGCTCTGCCATGGGAGTGCTTGTCTTTAAACAGTAAAAGATCCACTATACAACCACTAACTCTGTTAAAGTTTTATGAGTAGCCCTATGACTTTTTGATACAGTGGGAATAAGCTGCATTGATGGCATTCAGCATTCACCAAAACTGCACATTAATTCTTCATATGGGATATCCATCTGTATTGTAGCATGATATGCTGTAATGGTGCTGTCTTCGGTTTGATATCTGCTCAGGCAGAAAACCCTTTCAGGCTTCTCCTATGAGAATATGTGGCAAGGCTTCAGCACTACCTATACGCAGTGTCCGTGCCTAAAAATAAAGCATTCTTTCTACATCTTCCTTAGAGGTCCTGAAACCTAAATTATCTCCTCTGTTAGGAACATTTTAGGGTTCGCATTTATGATGTGTTTGCATCAGATTATTTGTATTACGCCCTCATCTTATTGACTCTGCAAAATCACCTTTGCTCAATAATTCATGACCCATGCTCAGGTACATACAGTACAATACCTTTCCTGCCCTCATACATTCATTATGCACAGACCAGAAAAGGGCACTGTGCACCGAAGATAAACATGAATACTGAATGTCCAAGTAATCCTGAGGTTGCAGGATGTTTCTCAAACATTGTACCGGGGTCAGCAGATTGGCATGTTTCTTGTAAATACGTATTGATCAAATGTAAGTTAATCAGGCTTATTGACTTGGACATAAGTGCCCTCCAGTGTAATTAATCTAATGAGTCATTTCCTTCTCCACAATATAACTGGGATGACTTGCTGACAAAGGGAATTGGAGTCCATACATTAGATATTAGCTGGCTTGGTGTAAGTACTGTAGGCATCCAGCCACTTCTGCACTGGCCGTGGAAGCTCGAATTGATGAATTGGAACATACTGGGCAGCATAAAGAGTGGCTGCTGTGGTCTTAGCAACATGGGAATGAGGGAATGAGATTCACATAAAAGCCCTGCTCTTCTGCCTGTATGTTAAGAGGGAAGTTTTGGAAAGGTTTATTCAATTCCTTGCTTTAACACATACAGTACACAAAGTGAGTGGTCTTTACAGCCACTTTCTTGTACTGTTAAGCACCGAGCAGCTTCATTAGTGAAGTTTGGGTCGACATTAACAGCAGCTCATTAAAATTTGTCTCTGGCGAATGAATCAAGCCGCCCTCAGTATTCGGTCTCAGTCTATTCTCAAACTTTGTCCCCGCTGAGCGAGACAGACTCACTTGGACTATGAAGAAGTTAAATTAAACTAAAACCAATTCATTCTGTCTCAAATAGAGTTATAAAGTTGGAGGAGTTATTTTAGGCACCTACGGGCAATCTGAATAAAAAGTCCAATTTATTTTCAGTATAGACAATGGTGCAGAAGGTGACTGACAGAGCACTTTAACTGGTTTGGATAGACATGCAGCTCTCATCTATAAGCCTGCCATTGGTTGCATCGCTCACATGCTCATTCAAAATCCTCATTGAGTTTGAGAGGTTGGACCCCAGGGGCTAAAATGCTAACTTACTTCCAGGTTTAAGACCTCATTCCTTTGGCGCATCTTAAATCGATTCATGTTGAGATTAAGTAAATTGGGTAGATTTTGAAATAGTGTTTTGTTCCCACTATAATTTAGATTCCCTTCAGCTCCAATTCTCCATAGCAACAACATCTAAGGCTCATATTGTAGCATTTAGAGCCATCTGCCTTACCAAGGTCATGTAAAAAAAAATAATTTAAACTGGCAGTTTAAAACAAGCTACATTATCCAGTGTTTCTGTTTCGAAGGGCACTAAAGAATTGGAAGGAATTCAGAGTGGGTAAAACATTTCTGTAACCAGCAACTTTTCCCACTCTACATCTCTATAGTGCAGCAGCCAGCTCCTGATGTACACAAAGTGGTAGTCTAAAATGCTGTGAAAGTGGCACATAAGTATGAAATAAAAGAAAATAAAAAGAAGGAAAGTATGAGTAACAGAAAAGCTGGTTGAAAGTTTCAACATTACCAACAGGGATGTCACAGTGCATTGGCACTGGTTCAGTGGAAACATGATTTTCACCAGTAAAGTAACTCTTTAATGAAAAAATAATTAATTATTGCTGGTTAATACATACTTGGCAGCCACTCTAAAAGTACCGTCGCTTGGCAAGTGAGCCAATAGAGTAAGTTAATTGCTTTACTCAAGAACACCAAGGGATGTTTTGTGAGACATTAAGAGTGAAACTTATTCACTCAAAAATCAGATTTTCTACTTGGGTGGATTGAGGTATTTAAACCACCAGACTACTTAATCAAAAAATGCTTCTCCATTCTTAAGTCTACTTCAATTTTTACCCCTTGGAGAGGAGCTCATCAAGAATGGGTCGAAATAAACAGAGGTATTAGCTTTTTTATCCACCACCGGTAGCTACGTGCTGCCAAAATCTTTACCGATCCATCAACTCGAGCAATTAAATGTTCATCGCAGTCATCCGAGACAAACTGTAAACGGCAGTCCAGTCACCTCTATCAGTCTGTGGCACCGTTCCTAATCTCTTTAGCAGCTGACAGTGGCTGGTGATGTGACCGCGGAGAGATCAGGCCTCACTAATCTAATTTCACTTTTGTCTAACTGGGAGCTAATAGAACCCAAAGTGTGTCTGTCCGTTTTACTGTCGTGATCTAATTGGAAAGTGTTTCTGTACAATTCCATGAATGGGAGGAGACGCTCCTCAGAGGAGAGGTTGGGTTACATGTTAAACAAGTCATGGCTCATGGGTTCAGGGGTTACAGCGGACGGGAATTAACAAATGAGAAGAATGAGAAGTTTGATGGAATTTGGTTTCAGGAATCAGATTTTGGTTTCAGGAATCAGATTTTTGTCCAAATGTATTGAAAATAAAGTGATAGTGAAGAACTAGATCAACCTGTGATCTCCATTAATTATACATTTTATGATCATTTTGTCACTTGAACCAACTATAACACTTTTAACTGTAGAGATGAGATGGTTACAGTTAATGAATGGTTATTGTTCTTCATGTAGGCACTGTGGTCATCCCATGGGTGTATTATGCAATTCTATACATGTATAATTAAAGAGACAGTAAACCTTTCATCCATTCTATATCACTTTATAAACGCTGTCTCGGCTACATCACAGTCATAGTTATTCTGCAGATTATAATATTATACATAAACCCTTCAGTGACCATATAAACGATGATATAAGTACTGAACACTATATACATTGGTATAATGACCTCCTGTTCAACTAATTACAACAATAAAAAAGCAGCTAACACATTAAAGTATCACCCAATAACATAATGTATTAAACAGGAGCCATTCGGACCCTTAATGAGTACTTTTAGTTATGTTAGTTTAATTACTTCCTCCACCACTGAAAATGTAAAAGAAATTATTTTCATTTAGTGATGTCACTGGTTTTAATCAGGTGGCCTAAATTGATTTTCAGGCAGCTTTTATGTCTTTGTGCACTCAACTGTTGTTTCCTGCTGCAAGAAGATTCTAACCACAGTAATAAACAGTAAATGATATCCTCCTTGTGATGCACATTGAATAAAAAACAGGTTGTTAAAAGAGGAAGATAAAAAGAACAATGATTTAGAATTTTTTTACTTTTATCTGATTTTCACCCATTTTCTGATATCTTTATAACCAATAAAATATTCCTTTGAAAAGTAAAAGCACTCCACTTCTCCTTACATTAATGCTCTGTCACTGATCAAAGATTGAGCTTGAACAAAGCAAATAAAAAACGCCCAGTTTCAGATGTCATCTTTAATGCCTTGCATCAGTCTTAGATTAATGAGAGGATGACAGGAACTGGTAATTGATCTTTTAACAAGCACTGCTGTTTATGTGTTCTCTTCTTTGCAAATTCATTTAGTTTGATCATCTCAAAATGAAAACCCCGAAACCTACAGATGTGTACACAAATGTTTGATCATTTGTTGTTTTATTGATAGTTTCTATACGTTTCAATTACATCTCATCTTTAATCTTTAATCTGAAACAACATTTAGACCCACTGCCTTAATGGTATATGAAACACTGGAAGCCATTTGCCCTTCAAATTAAAAATATAAAAAATGAAAGAAAACGAGAAAGAAAATGTTTAATTGCAGGCCTTACAGTAAGCTTTTAATGCAGTTCTAATGATAAGAGACGAACTGTATTACATCAGCAAAGAAAAATAATAATATTAAAGATATTGTATGGTTCTCTGTCTTGTCAATGTAGAAACATTGTGCCATGTTTTAAACAAATGGAATATAATGTATGCATATCCTTTCTTTCACACTGGACTCTGCACCCTGCTTTATTCTCCAGCATTACACCCCCTGCATATCTGCTGCAGCACATGAAACAGAAGTTCACGCAAGTTCACGTCCTATTTTATGCTGCACAACATGAGAATGATGGGACTTGTGTGCCTGGCAAAGCTCACATCTATTCTAAGAAGAAAAGAAATCACATGGTGGCATCATAGAACAGAATAATTTCATGTTCTAGCACCCTCACGGCCGCCCCCTGAAGCTAATAGAGCTGTAGAGTTTCCGTCCGTCCCAGTGTCACGTCCGTCCATTGTCATGTTTCTCAGGCTTTCTTTGCTGGCACTCTCTCGCTGGTGAGCCTGCTGAGTTTGCCCAGGATTAAAACTCTCTGAGCCCGTGCTTATTGAGACTGGATATCCCCATGACTGTGCTGCAGCTTATGCCAGAGCGAACAGTTTGACAACATGTTACTTTATTACCAAATATGGTAATTCACATCCAGAAGCCATGCACTACCCATTTCTCCATGCAGTGGGTGTTCAGAGAGGATTTTACTGGCTTTGGGTTGAGGCAGCTAAAGAATAGAAAGGGTTTTTTCATGGCCAAGACATCTACGTGTGCCTCTTCAATAAGGACATTTAGAAATGTTTAATTAAAGAAGAAAAGCCAGCCACAAACAGTACCTTTTAGAAGATTGTAGAAAAAGCCATTAAGCCTCTGTCACATCTGACTGCTTTTCAATGAAACCAGGCAGAATTCACCCTCAGAAATCCCACGAAACACAGAAAAAAAGAAGACTGACTGGGTAAATCTCTTTTTCTACTGTTGATGAGGTCACCCTAATTAGTCACCATGAGCAAAATGTTGAAACAAATCTTATTATTGCTCACTGCTGGGTCTGTAAGCTGTGGTACAGACCGAGTTTGCACTCCTTATCTTTCTGCTCAGATAGATAAAATGTGAAAAAATGCAGTTCCCATTTAATCTGGGAATGTTTAAGTAAGATAAACACCCTGCTGGCTCGGGGACTTGTAATCCGGACATTGTAGTTACAGACAATAGTGCATAGTGTACAAAGCATGTACACTTGTGCATGTATGTCTGGTTTGTGTAAAAATTCCTATTGAAAGTTTTTCATTCTCTCATCTGTAAACCATTAATGTAGAAGGAAATGAGCCGTATGATGAGGATAATTTGAAACGTAAGGTTTATTTCTCAGATAAAGTTGTGTATGTAGAACAAGAGCAGGGCAGATGATCATTACAGTGTCTCAGATTTATGCAGCTGCATTTAAAATGTCATTAAAAATGTTCAGTTATTTAAAAAAAGAAAGAACAAGAACATGAGAATAGCTCTCTACAAGCGTAGAAGAGAAGATGACCATGCATCGACACTTTCTACACTGGAATATCTGCAAAGAAAATTACTTCTTGATAATAAAAACTGCTTTGAGAATCACATGAGTGGAATGTGAAACTGTGCACTGTGATGGTGGTTCCTGAACTTTGAGCCACAATAAAGGAAAATAATGTGCTTTAATGACTGGATTTACCATATGCTGATGCTTGCTTATGTATACATTATGTATGTTTATCTTCACACTGCCTACAAGTGGAATTGTTTACTTTCTCCACACACTTCCTTTAAACAGTATGCACAAGTGTTGTGAGTGTGGTTCAGTCATACACTGTGCACAACATTCATTATAAAAACTATAAAATGTATTTTAGTTGATTGGGTTATCAGACGCAGCTTTAAAATCCAATACATCAAACTTAAACTGTATCAACCAACGTGCAGAGTGACTCATACTTCCACAGGGAAAATAAACATTAACCACAGACAGATTCATCTCCCAAAATCTTTGTTCATTTTACTTGCTTATTTATTGGCTCATTAGCTTAGTTTTAATTTCATAATTATTTATTTAGGAGTCTCGTCGGGTCATTTATCCAAAAATGCAGGTCTTGTTTTGCAGAATTAGATTTTCTTAAATATTATTTCATATATTAAATTACCTGTGGTCATATTAAATAAACAATATTTTTACTGATACATGCACTAGATGCAGTAAGTATGTTAATTTTGTTTGTTTGAAGTCTGGTTCAGATTACTGGCTGGACTCTGGAAAAGGCTCTTTAAAACTCTCATGCTGTTCCAGCAGCTCCTGTACATGATTTGCTCCATATATATAAGCATTCATCCGACGCTCTGTGGTCATCTGAAAGTCCTAATCACCTCATTATCAGCAGCATATTAAATTTGTCGCAGCCGTCACTCTGACTCTGTGGTTCACCTTCAGAGGGGAGGTGCGCCCAGTGAAATATATTTAGCTGTCCCAATTAGCTGACCTGATTTCACCACCATGGCACTGAAGGCATCTTCAACCACTCCACCACTGTTTACATTCCTGCTCTGTCACTGATCAAAGATTAAACCTGCATAAATTAACTGCTACAAAACTTTCAAATTCAGCTGACGTCTAATATAATGAGAGGATGGTGGGTGCTGCTTATTTATTTGGTCTTTTAACTTTTTTGCAAATTAATTAACCTACAAATGTGTTTGATCACCATAAAACTTATTATAGAATCATTATTTTATGAACATTTTTGGTTTGTATAATGTGATTGACCATATTAAGGCTTTTACACAACTCTTAAAAGACTTAAAGTTATTGGAAACTTTGGCATAAATTAGTCCTTTTCTGAAGAATTAGCCTGAAAAATAAAAATAACAATAAAATGAAGAGGAAATTGTTTTTCTTTAGGGTTTTTCAGCTGATCAAATGATTGACTCAATTAAATAAAAATCGATTAAATCAGCAGTGGAAAATATTACCCGGTATTTAATAGAAGACCGACAGAGAGCCAGTGCTTCAGCAAAATGATGAATAAGTTTACCACTCTCACACACACACACTCACGCACACACACAGACCACGTCACTGTGGTGATGATCATCAGCAGTCCAGTCACAGCTAACAGAACTGACTGTTAGATATCTCACCCTCTCCAACACTCCTGTTCTCACCACAGAGAAAAGGCCTATGGGCTTTGGGGCTTTTATGTAAAACTGATCTGTCACCAGTTGGCGAGGCGGCTTAGAGCCACCACCTCTTCCGTCAGAGCAACCTGAGCACATTTGTCACTGATATAGTTGCTGCACTGTTAGATTTTGACCTTGTATACCTCTATAAAAAAAACTGGACAAACTAGGTCTTGTCAGTGTGCTCCAAAACGACTCTGTTCCAAAAACAACTTGTGAGGGATTTCTGAAGTGCCACCTGATATTTGGTTAGAATTTGCAACTAAAACTGACTCACTTGCAGATTTCAAGACAACAACATGTCGACTGCAGGTAAGATACAGAGCAGGAAGAGAACCGCAGCTCATTTGACAAGACCCAACCAGCATCTCCAGACTTCTTCTCGAGTCTTTTTGAAGTATAACATTTCTTTTTCCTTTGATACTTAGTGAAAAGAAAAAAATGCTTTTGAAAACAAAAAAAACAAATGCTGCTTTTTTGGTGAGGATAATGGGCAAAGCATCAACTATGAGGGTACACTAAAAAATGCTTCTTTATTGAACATAAAGAACATATTTCACATTATATCCCGCAAATCTCACCTGGTAACTGAAACAGCATTTATTTTTTCACAGCTACAGTATGTTGAGCCAATTCATACTTTGTGGTTAAAGAAATGTTTTGGAAATACACATTTACAATTTCTAAGTTTGTATACTTTAGTTAGTACTCTTCCATGTTGTTTGCTATGCATTTACTTATGTAGGGCATGAATTACAATAAAAATCTGACTGCTGCTTCTTTTTTATGCCAAATTGCAACTGGATGGCGCATTACTGTCAACATTTGAACATGATTGATACCCACAAAAATGTTTGCAGGCTTGTTTGCTTTTTTTTACTCACTCAAACGTTATGTAGCCAAGATGGCGACCATTGTGGGTGAGAAGGGTCCAGTGTTTCCTCATATGTCTCCACACAAGAATGTACAATAGCTGTTAGCATCGCAAAAAGACATCAACAACTGATGCCTGTCTCTGTCCAAAGGTCACATACTTGACCGTCCACTTTCAAAGTTCACTAATAAACATGCACGAGAACTCAAAACTATCTAATATCCTCACCAGAATACATTTCCAAATATAATGTGTTTTTCATGTTTCGACTTCATTCTCATGCAGCAGACACATTTCAAGCATTTAAAAAACATCATGTTTCGGCTCCCCTGGGTGATGTCAACACACGTTTCTCCTGTCTGTCTCGCACAACACAAGGACAACTCAAAGATACTTTTAAAACCAAAATAATTGCCATATTCCTCTTGTAATATCAGCCTCTCTCTTTATTAAGTATTTGCTTCCTTATCTTTACAGCTCAGACAGAGACGTCTCTGACTTGAGGCTCTGACACCAGAACAATTTCTGACTTTCATCTTCTATTCTTGTCTCAATTAATACACTGTTTAGCCTTCAGCACAATTCCTATTCAAACAATTCCCACAGGATCTCTTTAGGTTAAAGGACATTATACTGTATGCTCCACTAGGCTGGAACCTGCAACACAGGGAAAGCAAAATATTCATCAATAAGCTATGAAATTTATGGAGCGTAGGCAGTGTGTTATAACTTCTAAAAGCTTTGTCTGCAGCCCGTAACAACACTGTCTGGTTTCAATCCATCTGTAGACTGTTGCCAGGGTAACATATTTCAGCCATGTTCCCTCTGTGAGCTGCAGAAAATATTTACCTCGGCACATCATTTCATGTAGTGTTGAGGCTTTTAATGTCATTTTTCTGAAAGCAGCTGAAGAAATTAGAGATTCCTGCTTCACAGCTCAAGACATTTCTCAAAATTATCATAAAAAAGGCACAAGAATTGGGTTTAAAGCCTTAAGTTTCCTTTATGATAAGTAAGCATACTTTTGAATCTTTCATTGCAAGATAGACATAGATGCATTGCACCAAGGGCTGCTGCCTGGTGACAGATCTCAGTCACGGCCCTGCATGGCCGATAGGGAGACTTGTGGGAGGTGTCACTTTGGGCCAGCGAGGCGCACTGGGAGGTGTTTTTGTCTGCCTTCGAGCAGCTCTTCCGGCAGCTGGTCTCTAGAAGAACAGTGCCGCTCAGTTCTTATCAACTTCTGACTCCCCCCTCGTCCTCCCATCTCCCATCCTATTTCTCCCTGTCTCCTCCTCTCTTTCCCCCTCTCTCTCGCTTTGTTCACTGACCTGTTTCCTGGAGGCTTTCTGACGGCTGTGGATGGAGGATGTAGGTTTCACAAGAACAGAGTCTGATGAATGTTCTCACAATAAAGGCCCACTATGAGATTCTTGTACAGCGCCCCCAATGTCCCACTCGTCCTTTTAGCTTTGCCTTTTGTTCGCCACTTTTGAATTCTTTAGCTGGAGGGGTGGGGGTGGGTAAGGAGCGTGTGGAGCCTCACAAGCTGCCTGAACGACCCGTATATGACAGATATTGACTGAGCTGGATTGCTGACTACAGCTTACCACTAGCTAACAATGTACTGTACCTGCCAGCATTTCTCCAGTGAACTTCCAATCAATAGCTTAACAACAAGAAACAGCCCCACTGATGTTATACATAAAAGTCTATTTATTAGTCAGTTAGTTATGTTTGCTATTAAAAGTGTGCATATATTCTGTAGAATTCTGTGGGTCCAGACAAGCTTTTTCAAATCTATATAAAAAAAAATAACAAAGGAGATGTCATCAGGGTTATCCGCTAACTTGTAAAAATCCTTTAAAACATCCTTGAACAAAATCTCAAACAGAAAGATGCCCTCCGATTGCATCAGCGTTTGATCCAGGGTTTTCTAAGCTGCATAAAAGTAATAAAGTAACCTCAGAACAATTGAAAAACACTTTCTAAGTAATCTGCCTTTTCTATGTCACATTTACCCCCTTAATATGTAAAAGTATGCTATAATTAGTCATTTGACACGTATCACATGAAAACAATAGCAGCTAGCTGTCTTGATATCTTCTAATGAAGCCAGGAAAAGATATTTACCTTTAAGTAAACTTCATCTCAGTGACTAAAGGTGATGCTAATCATGACAGTTGTGTGTTGTAATGCCTTGTTCAGCCACGCAAACCCATTTTAAACACTGATCTAGATTGAATCTTCTAACAGACATCTTTTGATGGAGCACACTCACTTAAAAATCCTGCACATTTGAAACAAACTATTATTGCTCCAATGTCAGACACTCAAACTTCTGTTTAAGCAACATCTAATCTTGCAAGAACATCTGTCTGTAAAAGCTAATTAGTAGGATATTCATGATAATTATGCAGTGCTTTGATGTTTTTATATATATATTTCCTGCCTTTAAAACACACTTAGTCTCAGGCTTACATCTTAGATCTGAAGTAAGAGTGTCGTGTTGCAGTGCATAAACACAACAATCCATCCCACTTAGCACAATACAGAATTCTTCAGCCATATTGATTCCTCGAAGCCGGCCCATACATCACACACAGCTACTTTGTTCACATTTCATCTGCCTCCTGTAATAAAACATACCGTACGTCCACTGACCTTTAGTGGAAATACCAAAGCGGACTTCAGATCTGCTGCTCTATGTTCTAATGATCTTGGAACCTGCCCGAGCAAAATTAGTTACATCTATAAAAACACAGCTTCATCCAGCATCTGAGGGAGCAGCTGCCATAGCAACCAGACACTGAGCGTTTGCTGAGGATGAATAAGGAGCAACTCAGAGAAAAAGAGACAATACACATGATCCTGTCTTTGATGCTTCCAAGTACATTTTATATCACAGATAAGATGGATGTTAAGGTGCATCTCCTGTTTGTCTTATATTTTCATTCAGGTCTTTCTCTCTCATTAGAGTAACCACAGATAGGAGGGGGAGGAAGCTGCCACCCCCGCCTGAATATCACCTCCCCAGGTCACTCGAAATGACCCCACACATGCTCATCAGCTCATCAACTCCATTTGACCCCTTGACTCATCGCCTTTCATGGCCCTTAGCTCCTCCCTCTCTCCCTGACCTTCACATAACCATCAACATGATCCATCATCCATTCATTTTATTGCTTGAATTAATGAGACTGGTCTCCCCTCATAATGACCCTATAGGTCATCAAGTTACATTACACAACTATGTCACTTCTGGTAGTCATGTCACCCTCATAACTACTTCACCACCAGCATTTACATACATTTATTTACTGTTTAAACTGTTTTTTATTACACCTAATAGGGAAGTTTTTTGCCTTAAATCTAGATCAGTGTTTTTTTAGCATAAATTCAACGAAACTTTTTAGGTTAAACTACTTGTCTAAGTTCAGGGTTTTAAATGACTTGGTTAGGTGTTATAAAACATACTTTTGAAAGCTAAACAAATGCATTTAAATACCAAAAATTAAGTAAAAATAAAAAGACAACCATAATACCTGAAGTGACCTGCTGTACTTATGTTGGTTACTTAAAAAAATGTATGCACTGTAAAGTGTCATTACCTCAAATAACATTGTATACTTTTGGTTTCACATGGAACATCAACATCAGTCTCCAGGGTGAAAGTTTTGACCTATCCAATCATAATAATCTTCTCCCTTTGCAAACTTTGTCGCTCTTTGTTCTACATCACATCTATTCATCCTTTGCTCTGGTCTTTATTACTACAGCCACAACAGGTTGTTGCAAAATAAATGGAGATATGGGTCATAATAATCTGCTTGTCCAATCACCTTTGGGGTCTTTAACTTTGGGGGAGAACAAGTCCCAAAATCAATTATTCACTTTTGCCATTATATCTTATTCAGTTGATTAGGCTTTGCTATTATTCTCAAATAAAAGCAGGTATTTAATAAATTAATGCTAACCAGGGAACAGGGCAAGCTAATCTAATCAAGGCTGCGAACAAAACATTAAAGAAGGGTGAAATTACTTTTACACTTTATAATACAAAGACTAATTTAGTCTGTAAAACACCAGACATTAGCATATTGTACAGTTTATAAGAAGGCAACAGGATAAACTGGATCCACTACAAATGAAGGCTTGTCTATTATATAAGCACTTCAGGTAAATTAAGTATAATGTTCTGCAAATTACTGGCCACTATTTGAAAATGAACAGTATACTCTACTATACCATACTACACTACAGGATACAGCATAGTTAAACATTTCTGAATGCCAAAAAAGAGTTGATGGGAATACACTGACTGTTATTTGCATGAAACATGAGAGGAAGACAGCAACTTCTGAGAATGTGTTCATTTTTAATATGCAGTGCTCCCTTGTACTGCTTAAAACACTTCTGACACAAAGACGCAATGTCTTTGTCAAAGCTTTAAAGAAGTGCCAGGGAAAAATCCTGTCGAGAAAGATGGAGATTACACAATTCTCTTACTTCAAAAGGAAGCCGACGGACTTGTGACCTTCCGGAGGCCTCGGTTTTCAACAATAAAGTGAGCATTATAAAGTAAGATTGAGGTTGCAGCTGCAGCCCTTTCATGGGATTTGATGTCTTCCTTACTGTGAGGGGATTTTCATACAAATCTGACTATATTTGACAAACAACCCTGTTGAACAGAAGGCTGCTTTGTTGTGCAGGAACAACAAAAAACAGAATTTGTTATGCTGACAGAACACTGGACCATGACATACTCAGATTTTCTAAGCACTAGTGTTTTTGCATGTCTGAAAGGAATATATAGAGTAAAGCAGTGAGTTAGGGTATTAAATGTGATTTGGATAGTAACGTGGTAGAAATCGTGAGGATTATGAATGGCTTTACTCGCAATAGGTATTTTCCTAACTCCATTCTGTCAAAATTTCCTTGATTGAGCAAGTGCAGCTTAATTTGGCCTGATAAACTGAGCCAAGTATCTGCACTGACGTCTGGATAATAATTGGGCAATAAGTTGGCATTGGGATGGCTATTGGCAGAGTCCTCTTGTTCCTTTGTCTATATCTTTGTAATAAATCTCTTTTAATTCTCTCGATTGACATTATATTGGACTGGAGCACAGATCAGACTGTAAAATCTCTGCACAAACACTGTTTTATTGTCTGGTTTGTCTGTTTGGTTATCAGACTGGGGATAGCAGTAAGACCACCATTTTGGTCTATAAGGTCATTATCAGAGTATTGAATAGGTGTTAATCAGCGGTTATCATCCTATAAGTATAGGCAAGTAGGGGCCTACTCTACAGCAGGTTGTAATCAGTGCATTCAAAGGACTGCTTTATTCATGTGTATTGTTGGCGATGCCCTCAAATGGCCGTAGTTATTATTAATGATGGGAACAAAGAAATGGCATAAATTTAATCAGGTTGCAAGTTCTGATACAAATCAGAAAATCCCTGTGTCTATCAACAGGAATCCTATAAGCAAAGCAAGAGAGAACAAAAGGTCAGCACTTGGATGTATTTTATTGGATTTAATACCATTACCCTGTTTTCGTTCTAGCCAGCAAATGTTGAATGTTGTCAGAAAATGTCAGATAATTTATGCAGCTGCCCCCTTTTCCCAGTGTTTCTCCTGCTGTTTTATCACAGCGGGAACGATGTGGAGCTGCTAAGAAATGTGTGGGCAGTTTTTTTTCTTTCCAGCTTGTGTCATTTTGAACTGTGTGTGCTGCACTTGACTGTTACATCATACTGTATGTCCAAACCCATCATGTTCTGAACTCAGAGCCCACCCGTACACGAGCAACCTTCCTCCTGTCCACTTCAGGACCGACAGCCTCTTGTCTAACTTCAGTTTCACTGTGTTAAAATAGGAGACGACAGTTGGGAGCAGCCCTGAGTCGCCTCTTGCCTGCTGCAACAGAACACTATCTGCCTGTCTGCTGCCTGAGTGTGTGTGTGTGTGGCTGAATATAGCTGCTCTGAGTGTCTGTACGTGTCTGTTTGTTTGCCCTCTCTCTCACACACCTGTTACACACAATTATATCACCTGACAGTGGACAGGGGTGCTGACCTAGCTTTTGTTGGTCTGCCGCTGGCCCAAGTCCGATCTGTGCCTGCCTCTTCATATATCACTTGTATTTATTTTCCTGTCTCTGAACTGTCCATGTCATTATCCATTGAATTGCTTTGTACTAGCAATTGTTTCATTCATGTCCATCCTTGATGTTGATCCCTCTCTGAATTAGTTTTTCTGTTGAATTCAGCCTTATCTGAGCATTAGACAATCATTTTTCAATATGCTATTTGTGATTTCTAGCTTCTGGGCTTTTGTCTTTTTATACAAAGCATTTTGTTTTGTGGCTGATTCATTTGTTCTTGAAAACCTGAGGATTAAGTGCTTTCCTGTTGACATTGTTGCAATTTCTGCTGACCACTTCCACTACAGTACTACCAGTGGAGGTCCACAAAGATAAAGAGCTACTGAATGCCCCATTAAGTCAGTCAGCCAGTTCATCTGCATGGAAAAACAACATTTTCTTAATCTGCTGTAATAGTATCTAGCAATGCAGATGATGTAGAGTTGATGGTGATGATGACTTCATTTGTGGTGCTCACTACAGTGAAATTTAAAAATACAGACATGCAAAGATGTTTCCATGGCTGCATAAAACTGGAGATGTCAGAATAACTTTCTTTTGGTCCGATTTTCCAATTTTGGAAGAAAAAAAAAAAAGATATTTTGGAGGAATATCAGTAATGATTATTAAGCCCCCAAGTAGGCGGAAAAGGGACACAATATAAACACATTTTGCTGGTAACAGTAGCTTCCAAGACAAGGACATACAGCATATTGTTGCATCAGTCAAGTGCATGTATAAAATCTGCTCCCTGCTTGTAGGACAAACTGGCACCAAATCTAATGCAGTTTAGAGTTCAGATCTGTGGCTCTTTCTTTCTAGGTTTTCTCTCAGGCTGCTGTCACATCAATAATAGTATTTATTGTGATGTTACTGTTTGAATTGAAAGGACGTAGTTAGCCCTTTGTCTATACAAAGAGAATCAGTGTTATTCCAGTTCTAGTTTTTTCTGGCTAATACTCAAAAGATTGGCAGAGATCAATTCTACTATGAAATAAATATAGTGTATGCAAAATATTGAAACAGAGGACTGAGTTGAGTCATTTTAGGGCATCATTTTGCACATTTAACCTGCAGCTGCTGTAATCTTATCTTATTCTTAACTTGTTGGTGGTTTCTGCCACCTTTGCTGTTCTTGTTCACTTTTTCTTGTTTTGAAAGGCTATAACAATAACCTTGCAAGTTGGGGACAGATTGTACTTGTTCATTTTTGTTTTTTATCTCTGTGAGCAGCAGGATAACCAAAACAAGAAAAAAAACAGAATATTTTAGAAACACCCCCGCACAAATCTTCTTGACACAAAGATACAATGAAACATCTGCTGCACAGCCATTCTAAAAAACCTTTTCAAACTGTTCCAAACCATGAACTCCATTTACATCCCACTGGATCTATCCCTAACTGACCCATGGGGCCGGGCGGATCAAAGCATCTGCCCACAGACTGTGGCCCTACAGGTCTTCACATGGGGAAACACATACGGTCCCTTTAATGTGGACAAACATGATGTCAGTGCCAGGCTGTAGGGGAGCAGGAAGGACACATGGCTGAAAACCAAGTCCACTCTCTGAGAGTTCACTCTTAAACACTCAAAACTTCAGTCACCCGTTTGTGATCATAATAAACAGTTCTCTTATTGGAGGCTTTACTGTCCCCAAGGGAGAATTTGTCCTGCAGCCAGATTAAACACAGATCACACAGAAACTTAAATATAAAACATAAAAAAACTGTCAGAGGGAACATTCAATGTTTGAGGATAGTTTGATCCTTTCCAAAACCATATTCCCCCTTTGCGGTGTGCTTTTTATTACGTGGAAGTCATCCATTATTCATGGTGGGTTTGAATGAGCTTTGATTGATAGTAAAGATCGATCAAACATGTATAAAGGGGAGTTGGGTCAGTAAATATAGATATCAGATCCAAAAAAGAATTAGGCTACAAAACCACTCACCAATGTTTAGGACAAAAAAACACCCTGGTTAGGCGTTATAAAAGACAGTTTAAATATTAAGCAAATGCACGTAAATACTTGAAGTGAAGTAGTTACGAGGGTGACGTGACTTCTCTAAGTTACGTAAATCACAAATCACGGTAGTTACGCAAAAAACACAAGTTGAACAAAAAAGTAATCTACTTTCTCTCCCGCTCCGAGTGTGACATCTGCCATTTAAACTCTGCATCACTCTGAATCATTACTACTACGTCAGCAAGATGGCAGCGGAGGAAAGTCTAAAGCATAAACATGAGTTATATTTTGCCCTATATAAAGTCGTTTTTAAGGGGAGACCAGTCTGAACAATCCAAACTGATAAAGTGCACCACAGATAAGGGAGAAAATATGTATTTTTTTGTTTCATTCAGTGTGAACTGTTTCTTTAATATGTTCTGTAAGAGCAGGCCATATGGGACAATTTAATATCAGTTTCACAGCTTGCACCTTTTGATGCATGAAAAAATGTCTTTATCATTGTAGAAAATGCAACTGACAAGCCAACAGCTGCAGAGATGCGTTGGCCACAGTCCAGATGAGACTTTTTGTCTAAGCAGGGAAACCATCAGGGACAAGTTCTCACAAGAGCACAATAGCACCGTCTGCAAAACATACATTTCTTAGCAGCACCGCTGACAACATAAAGAAATGTTTCAACCAGATCAAAGCTCTAAATTAAGTGGACAAAGTTAAGAGACAGGCCTGGAGAAAAAGGAGCAGACCTTCAAGGAAATGTATTCATCAGCCCTGCATGTTGATTTATGGGGCTGTTTGGAGGCATGACACTGTCGGTTTTACAGAGACACATTCTTAACAAAAGGTTATGCAGGTGGGAAAACAGTTTATGTGAGTCAACATTACCCAGAATAATGAATTATGCTTCTAATTAGAAAACTGGAAATCATTATGTATAATGCTGAACAAAGCACTCTCAGTCATCGCCGTACTACATCCCTCATTTCCATACAGTGAAATGTACTTTTTGTGAATTAAGTATTACAAGATTAATATCCTTATTACTATCAGTGGAGGCAAACACTTTCTCTCCTGTCAAAGCACAGGCACTCCAAGATTCTTCCCCCCGATCGTATCCACCTTTAGCCTGAGTCATTCTGCCCTTTTTAAAGGACACAGCCAGCCTAAAGACAGTCGCTCTAGATTTACAATACATTTACATTTTGCTCAGCGAGACAGACAATTAGAGCATGCAGACATGTCTGTCTGCCCGCTGCACTCTCGCTCTGCTTATCACACCGTAAAGTCGTTAATTTTCACTCATCATTTCCTATTTCTTTATCTTTTACCTTCTCTCTCTCTTTCTCCATCCACACAGACACACACACTTCAATCCGAATAAGTTTGACAAGAACACCCTGTAAGACCAGACAAGGCAACCGGATCAAATCTTAATCACCACAATGATGGGAGAGACAGATTCTCTCCTATGCATGCTAATGAGCATCTCCCTTCAGCAGGAAAGGTTATTTGGTAAATGTAAGGAAATTTTACTCATTCGCAGTTAACTTCAAACTGACAACAAAATATCTGACTTAAAGCAACACCTTTGAAAAGCTAGTCCTGTTCTCATATCAGGTCATTGCTGTAAAATACATTACCAAACCATTACATGCAATCTGATTGGCTAACTATTGTTTCTAAAACAGAAAATAACAATAATACTTGTCGTTGCTTGGTTTAAAAAGTAATTTGTTTTATCTTAATTGATATATTCTAATTTGATCTTTTTACTGTTACTTTTATTTTCTAGAAAAATAGTGAGTAAATATAATGTTTGAAACTTTATTCCAAGTCCATCTGCTGATGATGGACATCAGACGTGGTAAAAAGGTCTGGGAAGTTTCCATTTAATGGTCATTACGTCTTTCTTTTTCCTTCTAGGCTTTATTTAGGTGGTTTAATCCTTAAATTGCAAATTGAAAGATAATAATAATAATAATAATAATAATAATAATATACTTTGTGTACATAAACATGTAAAGACGGCACAAATAATATAGGATATTGTTCCGTTTTTGTTCATGTTTTTGAGGAAAAAAGTTTTTTGTTGTTTTTTTTAATCAAATAACCTTAGTTGACTTGGCTGGATATATAATTATAATTTTCTAAGCTGAATCTTTAAACTAACATGTAAATTCAACCATCTGCTCGGGTCTTTAAGTGTCTTTAAACTGCGACTGAACCTCCATCCAACCTTAAACTTTATGGAAGCAGTTGGGAAACGATGCTCTTCATCATATCAGTGATGAGTTCGAGATGACAGCTGATCTATAATCATTCTAGCTACCCTGCCTCTCCGCGACACAGTGCCAGACTCTTATGATAGATTTGGCTTCTGCCACGCAGACAGCCCCGCTCTGAAACCTGACTTATTCACACACTGAAACAGAAAGAGTAAGTGGCATTGTAGCTGTTGTTGCCGTACAAGCTTTTAGAGCTTGATAAAAGGCTGCAGAAGAATGAACAAGTTGTTTTTATTTTTCAAATGAAAGATTTGGAAGGGGACATCTAGATAGAGGGCCAAGGATAAAGCCTGGGTTACATCTTTTTGGGATAAGGATCTGTGTTCTGAGGAGACAATCTCTTGATCTGTCTTTGCCATCCCAAGAAATCAGTCTTGTGGCGCTGGTGCAGACATGTAGTGCTGGAGAAATGTGAATACTGTAATGCAGTAAATGAATGAATGAAACCCGACTCCTGGTCCCTGAAGCTGGATTTCTGTGCTGTGAGCCGGCTCAGCTAAAGGATGGGACCCTCCATCTGACAATGAAAGCCTATTAGGTGACTTCATGTTGCATCTATTCTGTGTCATGTCCTGAAATGTTTTGCATCAAGTGGATGTGTTTCATTGTGACTGTACATGGGATGAATAGTTTCTGGACTTACTTATCTGCATATATGCCAAATTAAAAAAAAAACGCCGAACAAAAGAACAGTTAAATTAAGCATTAAAATATTCTTCAAATTCATTTTCAATAATTCAAATTACTGGCCACATGCTCCATAAATGGGGGGCAATATTTCACCTTATGTAAGAAATGCATTGTGTAACTTTACAGTTAGAAACACAATATTCAGGGCTCCTACAGGTGCTGGAAATCCTTGGAGACACAAAGTTTACTAGCCAACATGAGAGTCTGTTGTGTTTTTCCTTCATTTTCACCCTCATGAACAGCAGGTTTATGTGTGACCCCTCTTGGCCCAACCTTACTTGCCTGACTTCTGCTTCTGCCTAGCCAGTATCTCCACCAAAATCGAGCTAGACTCTTCCGGGATCCGTCCATTAAAAGCAGACTCCCACTT
The DNA here is from genome assembly GCA_903364295.1 of Serranus cabrilla. NCBI lineage: Eukaryota > Metazoa > Chordata > Actinopteri > Perciformes > Serranidae > Serranus > Serranus cabrilla. Next base: position 867,872 of record CAFUXE010000334.1, read on the forward strand.
CGGGTGTAGATCTTAATTTTAGGTTTATTTGTAAAACTGTGAAGCTGAGTCGACCTCTTTGTCTCTTCATAAGGCAGACCGGGTGCTACAGTGAGTCACTGCCTCTGCTGCCTCTACCAAGTGGTGGGCTGGGCTAGCTGGTTAGCATGCTAATTTCTGTGAATATCTATGCAACACAATACAAAGACGTCATTGGCATGACATCAAAACTGTTACTACTTCAGATTCTGTTGATTTTGTAAGTTCATTTTTGAATCTTTTAAACTTAAATTCTGACCATCAATGACACATTGCACCTTTCGTCACTTTAAATTTCATGTTTATGTTGTGTGATGACAACTGAGTCCACTCTAAGACAACTCAATTAGCTCTTTTCACGCATAAAGACTGTCAGTTGAATTTCTGGAAAACATTACTATTATAAATTTAAGTTATGGTGAGTTTGTTTTAATTCTGCTGGGGAAAACATTTTTTTCTTGTGTCTCGATAGTCCATCTACTGAACAAGGCATCATTTTAAGGTCCTATTCTGGCTGAAACATGTCGTCTGTTAGTCTGGTGAATTTTGAGAAGCACTAGCCACGATCGCTGGAGGACAAACAAGTCCACTTCCTGCCTAGCTTTGGGCAAAAATGCTTTAAAGCCACCTTCATCACGGAGGCTCAGAACAAAGTAAGTCATGGGATATGAGACATGAGAGGACTTCCAGCTGAGAGCAGTGGAATCATGCTGTAACTGATGCTATCTCAGTCTTGTGTTTTTTGAGGACAGAGTGATAAGGGCTTGGTTGGGGGCTGTATTCAGGGCAGGCAAAGATCCACAGAGGGTTCTTTAGCCTCATTTTCTGACCGGCCGGCACCCAGGCCTATTTAATATTTCACAGCTCCCTCTGAATTGGAGGAGAATGCACTTAATTAAGTGTGAACAATAAATTGGCTATAACCAATGCTCTGCTGCGCATATATGGACGCTTTAAGCTTTTGATCATTCAGCAAGGTCCCTGAATGCATGCGTCTCTGAGATGCTATGTGCATGTAGATGCATGAAATTACGGTATGACATGATTCAACCATGACAAACTAGAACTTTGAAGTGTTAAATCGCCGGCCGGCTGTCAGTGACCTCAAACCGCTCTGCTGCTCTCAGAGGAGAAAGAGTGGATGCTTTGAAAGAGGTGAGAGTCAGAAATAAAAGCAAAGGCACATGGTATAGAGAATATAAAGTTTCATGTGGCAGTCAAACACACACACACACACACATACATGCACACAGCCAGGTGGAGGGTTTAACATCAATCCTTTTCACTGCATAGAAGGAGAAGTTTATCCAGACTGTAGATAAGCTTACACTGCTGTTTGATATTAATGTAATTAAAAAATAATAATTTATTAATTTGCGATGGTACAGAATGCCAATTTTTTAAAAAAGGTGTTAGCTGAGAGAGGAAGATGCTGTGATGTGTGCCTCCGTCGTTCAAGTACCATTAAAGTTGCCAAAGAAGGTGTCATATTTTTTGAAAATGAAAAAGCTGTAGCTGTGTTCTGCAGACCAATAATTGGACATTCATACAAAATTGAGGCTTTAGAGAGATTTCAAACAATTGCTTGTGGCCCTTTATCACAGAGCGATGTCTACTTGTGACCCCTCATTAGAAGGGGAATAAGTACGAGTTCAGAGTTCAATTAAAGAGTGACTTTCCTTTTTGTTTCATTTGAATTATTTGAATAATAATGTGATGCCAGAACTCAGAGTAGAGAGAAGAGGAAAGACTGAAAAACAGGAATTAATCACTTTGTAAAGTTTGTAAAAAAAAAAAAAACCTCACAACCTCTTAGATTCATCTTGTGACTCCACTGTTTCCAACAAGAAATCCAATTGTATACGGGTCAATATCAAATTACTGTTAAATGAATTTTGTATGCCAACATGGAACAAACCTTTTATATTACAACAGATATTTTATATTCAATATACATTAATATCTGTGTATCCACTGAACTCCAAACCGACCATAGTCTGGCCCGTACTGTGTGTGTGTGTGTGTGTGTGGAGGGCCAGGCTGGATCCCAGGGTCCCTTTAAACATCTGGACCTCCAAATACAGACAAAATGTTTTCTCTGGAAAGACAGACGTATTTAATTTGGCCTGGAGTTCAGAGTGTTTGAAAATAATATCTTTGCGGCACATCCGCATGCACACAGACAATAACATGCCTGCACTTACACAACAGACATTTTAAAAGGTTTCTTTGTCCAATGTCTTTTGCCATCTGTGATTCTGTCCACATATGTGCAATAAAAGTGAGAGTCGACTTGTTGACTGATTGATTTCAACTTCCTCAGATAAGTGACCACAGAAGTGACCATTCAATGACCCTACTTCTTAATTCATTTCTTACCTCAGTAAACATTTGCAGAATGAGTTTGTGGTGTTAATCGCTAGTCTCAAACCTTCCTAATTACAGATCATGTTATTTTTTTCAATTATGGTCCCATTTAGAGTAGAATAGATGATACATTGGGTATTCTTTAGAGTGAGGCATCCTTGTGATTGACAAGGTGTTACCATCAGATTCAAACTTTGGCCCTTGTACATTGTTTTTTTTTTTCAATCTGTAAAAGTAAACTAATATTTTGGTTTCCTGAAAAAAATCTTGTCCTGTGTTCAGTTGAACTTGAGGTGGTCATTGGGAATCATGGCCCCCTGCTAACCAAGCTAACGAGTGCTAGCATTACCTGATGACATAATATCCTTACAGCTCCCAGACCGTTCTGCACATGCCCCGGTTGCAAAAAAACAAGATGGTGGCTGCCAAAACACCTATCTTGAGGCTTCAAATCCTAAGTCTGACAATGATTTAAGTTCAACTGACTACATATCTGGGTTTCTAGCAAATATTGAGATAGGATTTCTGATATCCCTGCCATGACTTCCTTATCCATTTGCAGGTCATTGCTTACAGTCTAAATAGCAACTTCAATTACTTTTTATTGGTGTAGAGGTCCGATTATATTTTGGCTAATCTCTAGATGTTTGCATATGAATGCACATAAATGAAAAGAAAAGCTAATAAACAGCGAAACAATAGCCAACAGTATCTGAGATTGCGCTTTGGCCAGTGCATTTTCTCTCCACACAGACTGTTGTACATGCATGCAACCAACACCTGCTCACATGTGATTGGTCAATACTAATAAGAAACAAACAAGAACGCTTACAATACCAAAATCATGTTGTATGCTCACAGATACAGAACATGGCCGATAAACTCAACCCCACCATAAATACCTATTATTTTCAAC
>CAFUXE010000334.1:871587-882281 GCA_903364295.1 Serranus cabrilla
ATCTCAAGAACCTGAAGTTTATTGTTTTAGCTTTCAATGTGCCATTTCAGCTTCAGGATTTCTCCTTTAATTCCCCACTGCGTCTTGTCTCACAAAGTACATTTCAACAAAAGGAAAAGTGGTGCTGATAATGCACTATAATTACATACGGAGGTGGATTGTGAAGCAGACTGCCATCTACCGGCTTAAAAACAACCCCCCCCCAACACCTCATCTCACCCCAGCTCCCCTCACCCCTCCTACCTCTAACTCCCACTCAAGCAGTCTATTAGAGGAGCGAGATAGAGTTCATGCACACACATTTTAGAAAAACTAAAAGGTATACATGTGCACACATTCAGCCTGGGTGCTGTGTTAAGGGGACAAAAAAACCCTTTAGAATAATCGCAGCCTTTTCAATATTTAATGTCATTCACTCAGTTCAACATCACAAATCTACCATTCGTTTGTTCTCTTTCTATAGCCACTCATTCGCCATGCAAGGGAGCGGGTTTTTGTCATTTGCCGTTAAAATGTTACAACAATAACTGAACTGAAGCTGAAGTGGAAGTGAACCAGCCTAACAGTTTGTCACCCCACCAGTCTGAAATATCACAACTGTCAGCTGCTGAGATTGAGTTAATTGCATTGCATGAAAAAACCTAAATACCAAAATAAAAGCACTGATGTACAGTCACAATTTGTTCTTTGAACTAAAAAATAGGAAAATATGTAGTTTGATTTACCCAGTTTGAAATATAACAACTCTCAGCTGCTGATATTCAGTTAATTGCATGCACACCAAATACCCTAAATACTAAAATAAAAGCACTGATGTACAGTGATTTTGCCAAAACTCTGACTTCACATGAACTGATTAATCAAGTTAATTTGTAAAAAAGATATGTGAAATTTGTTCTATAGGAAAATTTTGACTTTTTGCATCAGGTTCACTTACTGACCTTTGTGGAGCATGTGCAGAATCAAAACATTTCAAGGAATTACACTCACTTTCCTAATAATATGCCAAAAATATTTTTAATAAACTGACGTAAAAACCCAAAGTAGTCTCATTTAAGTCCAGTAATCAGGCTATGATTACCAAGTTAGGTGTTTATAAGCAACAATTTATAGTCAAAATTATGTTTATGTAATACCACACACACACATTTTGGTTGGTATGAAACTCACTAGGGGGGACATACACATGTCCATCCATATAAGCACTTTTGATTTCTCATAACAAACAAGCCAAACAATGATGAAACATCTATTTCATACTTTTGGATACAGATAGCTGCAGCTTTCTGCTCTCAGAGGTTAGAATGCTACATTTTCCAGAGTCCCCAAACAAAATCTTCGCCAAGACCCCTCTTTTCCCTGAGGGGTACACAGTGTGTCTGTGCTTTCAAACAGGGACAATGTTTTTTGTATGTTGAACATCAACATGGCTCTGGCTGTGATCAGTCGGACTCGAGCCTCTCCAAGCAGGAAGCTTTTATATGGTAATGAAATCGATTGGAGCGATGCGCGCACCAATCAGAAGCGTTTGATTTATGTTTAAGGGACTGTTGAGAGCAGTAGTCGCTTGGCAACCGCCTAATGAAATGTACGAGCTGTGGCTATTAAAAAACAGCGACCTAAGAACCCGTTTTGCTGCATTTTGGTGACAGAAAATAGTCAGCATATTGATTTCTTCTGATAAAAGAAAGATTTAAAACTGAAAAGTCTTCGCTGACTGATACCGTGAAGCGAAGTGATGGAGTTGGATGTGAAACAGGCTGTTTTTTTTAGTCGTGATTTAGGTTTTCCAAAGGATCTGTCAATCATTATAGGGCTTCGGTTCTTAATTCATCGCATCCTATTAATCCTCATGTTAAATCAGTGTATGTATGCTGTCTATGGGAGCCACAATGTATGAACGCGGCTCCTCCTAAACTGAGAAAAGACGTGACATCGGTACACACTGCAAAAAATGTCCATCTCAGCAAGTCCTATCTTGCCTTTTTTTCTTCTCGAAAACGAGAATTAATGTGGCGAGATAGATTCAGTCTATTCGTTTCAAGTGATGGTTTATTTTTTCATTAATTTAGGAAGAATAAAAGTCAGATTTTAGCGCTGGTAGCCTTTAGAAATGACATTTGGTCCAAGAAATAGCATCAAGTAGAATCTCACTCCAACTGTTTCTCCTCTCACTTTAGTGAAAATCATTCGGTTGGATGAAAAGAATGAGCAGGTTCGATATTTTTGCAGCCTTGTTTGATCTGTGAATCTGAAGGGATGGAAATGGGATGGATGTGACTGACTGTTACTGTGGAAACCAACTTTCCCCCTGCCTACACGATGCTCGTTCATCCCCAACTACCCAGCTTCAAAGATGGAAATGTTTGCACACTGTATATCGATAAAACAGCTCAGAAGACTTGCACATCCAGTGTAATAATCAATGCATTTATCCAAACTCATTTAATTAAAAAATGCACAATATGTCGGGCATCAATAGAGTATGGATGATATGAACAGAAGATTTTAAAAGGAGGGGGAATAGATTTTTCACTTACAGCAGTTGGTTACAGCAAAACTGTTCGCCACTTCCAGATTGTCAATGTGGGGCGTCAATCTGAATTCCGAGGTGCCAAACTGAACCATTCCTATCCGAAATGCGCTGTACTCTTGATCCGCGCCCCTTGGAAAGAGTCCCCCTGAAACCGAAATGCAAACATAAGCTACACTTGCACAATGTTCTCTGGTTTAAAAAAATATTTCCTAGTATTTTCTCAGCATTTTACGCACAAAATCGCTGCGTTCTTTTAGCCAAATTGGTTCGAACTAATGGATACCTACCAATTTGAACACTGGGCGAGCCTCCAAGCGCGCATCCCCATAAAACCAGCAGAACTGAAACGGATAAATTCACTATCTTTTCCATGTCCACAGTTTAGGAGTCCACATCCACCAGGGGAGTCTGCTATTCCTCGATGTCTCCGGAGATGTTAGATCCGACACATATTGGAGAGCTTCAGCCTTGGGGAGAAAAAAAAAATTAAAAAGAAAATGTGCAGGAAAAGGAGCGTGTTTTTTTTCTGCAGGTGGCTATAGCTGTGAAAGGACACCAGCAGTGGAGGAATGGTCGCCTGCAACGTAGGTCTGCTTGTCTCTTCTTCCGCTCCTCCTTGTCGCTCCCTCCTGCCGGCAGCTGATACCTCCTCTAAACGCACGGAGACACTGCGCGTCTCCGCTCGGCGCGCCGGAGATCCTTTCAGCATCACACCCACAAGTGAGGAATGTTAATGAGAAGGCGGACAGAGACGGAAAGAGCCGAGTGGCAATCACTTGGTAACAACAGTGCACACTACACACATGGGAATTAAATCTTTAGTCTGTTTTAGCAGCGCCAAGGCATGAAAACATGGAGTATTGTTGATTCATAATATCATAGATTCATTAAATGTGCGCAGTTATGTTTCACATTTCAACCATCCTATATAGAGTCCAAGTTTTCAGCAGGTCTTTCTTCTTTTATTTCAAAGCTCGATTCTCAACCTTAAACCAAGCACCTCGTGTAAACTGACTTAATCTTCCTCCCCTCCAAACATGTGGAAACTGAACCTTACACTGTAAAAAAAAAATGTTTCATTTACGGTAAAATACCGGCAGCTGTGGTTGCCAGAACTTCATGTAAATATCAGCAAAAAAAAATGTAATTAAGGCGGAATAATCCTGTTAATTGTTGTGTATTTTTTTCCATTTATTTTAAATGGAAATGTGATATTCTTATAGTTCATGACAGTAAAAGCGAAAGATTTGTACTATTCCTTGATTTACAGTAATTAAAAGTGTCTACTGTGGTGATAAACAATTTTGAATTTTAAAGCCTATTTCTGAAGCAGTCTGACAGTGTTTTACTGTAATTTCTCCAAACATCTCCACAGTGTACTTCCATTCACACCCCTGGGATATAAAGTCAATATTCCAATAATAGGATTTAAATATATTTCTAGTATTCTAGTATAATGTTTTTACTTCACAGGTACAGTTGCAGATTCTCTGTTTATTCGATACACACTGTCTGTAACTCAAAGTGTTTACAATTCATGTAAGTTTGTTTGCATTTATTAGAACTTCCAATAAATCTGTGGTTATTTTTTAGATTAAAAGAATAGGTGATGCATTCTGGATACATATATTGTATGAACAGAATGATAAAAGCAGCAAAAGGGGAAGCTGGAGACGGATAATGTTTTGACATGTTCGCCTGAAAAGGGACAATAAAGAGATTATTAGAATACATGTTCTGTCCATCAACTAATCAATTCATATAAGTTCAAAAAGAGTAAGCAGGCTGATAAAAGGGGCTCAAAATTGCTTTACTCTTGCAGGAATCAGACTTATGACCCCAGATGAGGGGAAATTGGCTTTAATTCCACAGTCGCATTGAAGTTTTACTTAATTCATGTGTGACTCAACACCTTTAACCTGCAGATTTTAACCACCTGAAGACATAGCTATTTCTCAATTCATATTTCCTGAATGCACAATTACATATTACTGAAGATATCTGCAACCTTAATAGGAATCCTTAGTGCTTTTCAACTGGGACCCTACTTTTCTATGCTTTTGTGTCAAAGTGACAAATGGCAACAACCAACAATTTTTGAAATTGGTCCAGTATTAAATAAGAGCGCTGCAGCTGACAGCTGGGCTGCCATTGTGCACCATCAATGTACGCCTAAAAGTGCTTGTTTTTGCCACCGACAGGCTCAGTTTGTTATTATAAGTGTTTGACAACATTATGAAAAAATGGAGAAGTCTTGGTACTTGAAAACATGGCTGAGAGGTAGAAAAAAAGAGTGCCGGGAAGAGTTTGCTGATACAGAAATAAAAGCACAAAACATTTGGAATAAAAACAATGATTTGTTTGTGCACATTTCCGTATTATGCCTGCAAAATGTCAAGCAACACTTCATGCAGCTTTCACAGACTTCCATTGTAGGATACAGACAGGCTGGAGATGTGTAACAAAGGGATCCAATCAGTCTGGTCCAGACACTGGGCCTTAAGATTTCCAGGTCTGCAGCCACCAATTCACCAAGATGACGACTGCAGGACAAAGAGGAAAAGGAATCCTATACTAAAGCACTTTTTCCTGAAGAAAAATGTTGTTCAAAGAGTGCAGAGACCAGAGAGGAGGAGATGTTATTGACTCATTTATTGTGTTGACCCAGCATCAGTACACATGAAAGCATCAATAAGCCTGTAGTAGATACAAAATATCAACTGATTCATGACTGTGTAGAAAGTATCTATACAGATCAATTGCCCGGGAGGATTACAGTGCAGCTTGTTAGACTCAAAAACAAGGGAAAAAAGGTCCAGGCTGAAAACTCTGAAGTTTCCCATTAAGACCTGTTATGCATAATTGATAACATGTCAAAGCAGCAAAAATATACATTGAATGGATGATTTAAATTGAGACCTTCAAATGTTTTTCAGTCACTTGAAAACAAGTCTCCTCTAAAGCGCGTTAAAGGCCAACATTTCATACTGAGAAAACTCATCAAGTGCATCAGCTGGAGGCCATCACTCATGCCCTCCAGGAATACCCATCAAATGAATCTCCTCTTTAACTTTGATCTAGCGCTTATTTCCACCCTCTGCATACAAATCTAATGCAAATCTGCGGCTGCTTGTAACTGCCATTTTGAACACGGTTAAATGGGAGCGAGCTGCCTCACAGACGCATCAACAGGAAATAAATGGCATTCTTGTCCCCTTGTTTTATGATATGCATATCTCAGCCTGCACGGACAGATGTATATTAATCATTGGACAGTGTGAGATAGCAGTATGGGAGCAGACTAATGAGGTGGAGAGTGAGTGGAAGCTCAGGGTGGCGGCAGTTAGAAGCAACAGTGTGTGTCAGATTTCAGCACCACGGACAGCACACCAACATGAAGCTCTGGCTGCTTTGCAAAGAATCATTTCGCACAGTGAGAACACAGGTGGGAATTTAAAGGACATTTTTGGTTTCATCATAACATGGGTCCTATTTTCTTGATTTGGCATCATATCTATTGGATATAACACTGTAGTCGCCAAAGTAACGGTTGAAATCAGGGCACACAGTGAGACGACAGCTTGCAAACAAGCCAACAGTTTAGTCAGATATCAAAACAGCTTTATTTGGAAATAAAACTGAATGAAAAGAAACGCATTTGAAATATCCGCCATAATTAATCATTTCACAGGTAAGCAGTCTGTGTTAGGTGCAGTAGGTTAAAATTAACTACAAAGTTGATGTATACACTGCTATTTTTTGTGAAGTCTTTTCTTTAAAAAATACATCACCACCAAAAGAATCATTTGTATATCAATTATACCCTCTTGTTACTTGAATTATTGCAGACACTACAACAGAATTCCTGATGAATCGAAGTAAATCGGCCACATTTAACTAAAGCAGAACTATATATCTTAAGTTCTGTTTAGAAAGTCTTGCACAACTCGAGCAGCATAATCCAAGTCTCATTTATCCAGGTGTATCCTCACTACTTCTCAAACACTCTTACTCTCCTACAATTTAACACTAAACACTCAAATAAACAGCCTCACACTGCTTGTCCGTGCAGGTTTTCTAAAAGAATTCAAGGCATCATGGCAGGAGTAAACAATATGCAAACCACAATATTTGGAGTCAACTGTTCCTTTAATAAAGGTATTTCAACAACTATAGCATTTGGTGCTAATTATAGGATTATTCTCCAAACAAAAAGCACCCTGAATATTTCCTTAAAACAATGCAGACACCACCCAGACACCTTTAACAAGTGAGAAAAGCAAGAAGAAAAATACATTTCCTTTCAAGTCTGTATTCAAAATTTGCAGACATTTGGTCTGTTTTTGTTGGACTTTTTCACTTATAGTAAGAGGCTGATTGAGAAGATTTTAAACCTGAATAGATATTAATTTATCATAGTAATTTTATAAATGGAAACTTTACTTTTTATGTTGAAATATCTGCATGCTTCTCAACACATTTCACATGTTTGCTGACTAAAAGACTCTCAAGGTTAAATTCGCAATTAGTTAGAATTCATTAACTAGAAGTGTGGTAACTGATCATTGACTCCAGTTCTTCTGTAAATAAGTTTACTTTTTCTTTCCAGGAAATATCTTGGAAATAAGTATTTGTATATATTAGTGCTTGGTATGCTCACTGCTTCTATTCCTTACACTGTCATACCTTGTTTTAGCAATGTCACCATGCTCTATCCTGACATTCCAGATGGTTTGTTAAACAGAAAGGGCAGGCACTTTCAAAAAAGTACTTGGCAGGTGATGGATGAACCATCTGTCTATCACGTCTAACACTGGCTGGGCGGGAGAAGAGTGAAAACATTTCTTCCGTCCAAAAAAGCCTTCAGTTCTTTTAACAAAGAAACACTTTCTGGTTTTATTATAGCTGATCCTCTTGCAGAATCTACACTAACCACACCCTGTAGCTCCACAAGATGCTGATTGGTCCGATCCACTGTTGGTTCAGAAAAACAAACACATTACTTGAAGACTGACTAAATGGATTTTCATTTAATCTTTGATCCAGTGATTCTTGCCTGATCTTGTGAAACTACCAGGCTTACGTTCGAGGTTGAACCTTTATTGGGCAAAGAACCATATGTGGTAACTTGGACTACCACATGGATTTCTCCCAGCCAATCACAGATAGCAGTCAGTCTAGTAAGTAGTCTTGTCTTGTAATATCACCCAATGAACACTTAAGGAGTTAAAATGTTAAATTTCAAAGTATTTCAATGAGTGCACAATAAAGGGCTGCCCATGTTCTCAGATTTTAGGAACTAACTTGATAGGAAAAATATTTATGTTAGTAACAGGAATAACTGGAACGTCCCAATAACGCCAAATTCTACCTCTGCACTCAACATGATCTGAACACCTAAACCTGCTGTTTTCATTGCAAGTCCTACTCGTGGCAGAGTTCACAGCATGCTCAGCTGCTTGTGTTTCACATATATTCACAAACTGTATATTCATCCGTCTAACCTTGTCTGGAGCTTCTGTCATGCATGGATTCACTCTGCTGCTGTTGCTAGATTGAAATGTAATTTCAGTTTGATTATCTAACAGCACATTCCGCCAATTTACTGAATTTGCAGCCTGTGAGATAATTTAACTGTTTTGATGCCGGAGAGCATCCTTTAATGAGTTTTTAGGAATGAAATGAGAGTAACTCATAATCGAATCATGAAACCGCTGGCTGCGCGAGAATGTTTACCTTTGAGTCAATTTAAAACAAATATAACACAAAAATGAGATGAAATCACATGCTAATGGAAACACTTGGCTTTCTGGAAGAATCCGACACTTTGTAGCTGCTCAAACCAAGTCAGTGACCTTTGGAGAAATGTATCACCACTCAGGTTTGTGTGTCCCAGGAATCCCATACAGCTGCTTCCTGGAAAGCATTTACATTTCTGGCATTTAGTCGGGGCTCTTATGTAGAGAGACTTACAACGGGTAGCATTTTAGCATCTCACTCGAGGGCTCTGCAACAAGACACTCAGCTTGTGATGGACAAACACTGGCTGTTACTAAAACACATGACCTTTTGGCAGCACAATTTTAATGATTTTAATGATTCCCTTGCCGTCATTAACTGCACAGAAACAACTGAGGAGTGCGAGTATTCTCTGGAAGTCCATTAGGAGCCTAAAAGGAAGTCTTTTTTCTAAATGACTTTCTTATCTCCTTTGTTTTTCCTCCACATTTTGGAATTATGTTTAGACTGACCTTCAAAAATGGGTTTGCAGAGAATCTCAAGAGATTTTTTAAATCAGAAATAAATTGAAATGAGCTCAATGCTCAAGCCACTTAGACGAAAGCGGTGAGACTACACGGCTCAAAGAATTACTCCGTGGGTTCCCTCTTATAATTTGGCCAGGAATTATAAAGAATATGCAGCTGTGTCATCAATTTTCTTAACAGTCTTCTTTATTGTCGGGACTTTTGACGAGGCCGGAGCTTGTCCTGGTTTCACCGACCAGGAAGCAGGGCACTGTATGTCAAACACATCTGCACTTAAACACTGTGCAAACACACACAGATCGACAAATATAAGAGATCCTGTCCAGCTGAACTGCACGTCTACAGAAAAAACCCTGGGATTAAAAGCAGAGACGACTGTCTGCCACCAAAACACTGTGCTACACTCAAAGAAGTAAATTTTCTTTTGATTTACATTATGAAGTATTAAAAATTTAACACTCATCTCTCACAGGACAAATAGAATAATAGCTTCTACATAACAATTTATGCAGGATGTGAATTAAAATGCACAAGATGCATTGGTGATAAATACATTTGCATATTACTGTAATTTGATTCTGCAATAACATTTTTGTTACCCCAGGCAAACTACTGCTGCCAAGTGCACCATGCTATTACACAGCTGAGCACAACAGCACCTACAGCACAACAAAATGCATTTAAATGGAGCATATTGTGTTTGCATTATATATTATGTCAATTATTTTACTTCTTTCTTTTGTATGAGGAGGTATTTAGTAATAATCACACATTTGCAGCTAATTCTACAGCAGCACAAACACCATTTAAACTATTCATTGTGCTTTATTTTGACATGGTTTTTGGGGATTCTTTATGCTGCATCAATTGAGGACTTATAGTACAGTCACTGCTGACATGACAGTGACTTAGAGTAAAGTAAAGAGGCAATGCGAATACTTAACAAGGCCACACAGAGAAGTTGCTAAGCCAAGCATTTACTGCCATTAGAACAGTTCTGGGGAGTTAAACCTGCAGGGATCAGTCCCAAGGTCAGAAAGAGTGCTGAGACTGGACACTTTGACTGCATCAGCTGACGTCAATAGCATTCAATCCGTACCAATGATGCACAGAACCTCTCTTATAGCTTGACCTCTAAAACACTGATTCAGCCTCGGATCAAAAGATAGCTTCAAAACTAATCACACAAAACCCATTCAATCCTTTTATGAGTAATACATTCAAAGGATGTTATTAAGGGATGTTGACGTGCCGAGATTTAAGAACACTGCAGAACTTTTATTCCAAAAATTAATATCCCATTTTCACGACGACTCTTGCTCTGAAAGGTGGGCGTATAATGGGATCCTGAATCATATTTACTCACAAAATCACATTAATCGCTGAAATATCAACCGGCAGAATATTTGTGCTCAATCTGAACAGCATTGAATGAACAGCATTCATTCACTCACCAACAAGCTTAATAGTTTCCAGCTGCCTGCACTGTGTATTTCATCTCTTGCATCCATTTTGTTTTTTAATTTCCCTCTGCCTCTTTACTAATGATCATCCTCCTGAACCCCTTGCTGCTTGATGGTTTTAATGTTTCCAGCTCAGCGGTCATTGTTTTGTGACCCCGTGATCATTAACAACTATTCAAAATATGCAAAAAATGGTTTCAATTTTGGAAAAATATGACAGACATGGAGAGACACAACATTTTAATTTCATAGGGTACACTTTCTGACTGTCCTCTCTCTGTTCTTGCACTATCAGGCTTTTCAGACTTGGTGTTGTTTCCCCTTCACCATCACCCTGTCTCTCCTCCATCTTTTCTCCGGTTTGGGCAGAACTAACCTGTAATGACGGGACCCGCTGTCATGGCTGTTTTACAGATTGGTTGAGTCTGG
>CAFUXE010000334.1:885175-913312 GCA_903364295.1 Serranus cabrilla
AAAAAAAAAAAGTGCATGGTTGAGTCTGAAAAATCCAAACCAAATATCATACAGTGTTAGACACTTCAAATTTCTGTGTTAAATTTTAATCACATCAAATGGTGAAAAAGACATTTGATCATTTATTTGTCTTTGCTGTAAATTTCACAAACACATGGTCACAGCCCACTGGTGACCCATTTACACACACTACAGGTGGGTGATGTCAAACATTTCATTGGTTGGAAAGGTGGCAGTGTCACATTACCATCTGAACAGGAACAGTGTTTCACATATCCATATCTCCTCAAGAGCAAATCATAAGAATAATTAAATTTAATAAATACTTTATAGATATATTTCAATTTTATCTTCATATACATGCAATTTTTTTAACATGCAATTAAATTACAATGTCACACTTTGCATCGAAGCTTAAATAAAATTTGTTAACTTATTAAACTTGCGAGCAGATTCCCACTTGGCGAGGGGTGAAAAAATCAAATAGCTATTTACAAATGCTCTTGTATAGATCTGTGCATCTTCTGCTCAGGTGTTACACAATCGATCTTTGTGGATTTCACAACAGTTTTATCTGCAATCCTGTATTAGCCTCTCAAGTACCATTATCAATAAATTAAGTATTTCAATACAAGATGCTATATATATCCATTTTAAGTAAAGAAAGATGAAGTTATAATCATTTTTTTATTACACAAATGGTGATAGTTGTTTGTTTTTATGTAAATATAAATATAATAATATTAATAATACATCGTTTTCTTTTATTTTCAGCAATATTTTGTATAGGTAAAGATTCACATTTCTCTCTGAGTGCGTTTATGTGCACATTCCTGTGCATCCTGGTTAGGATTGGGTTTTTGGTGTGTCCTGGTTATCTGTTGCTCATGTAAACATCCTGGTTTTAGAAACCTGGATATGCTAAGCTGGAGTACTTTGATAGAAACAGTATGCACATAAACACCTTATCTAGGTTTCTGAACATTGTTAGTACAGAAGATAGTGGCTAAAATAGTGAGAATACCTGCAGGCAGACGGTCAGAAACCTGGATACTGTAATTATCATGTATACAGGGATATAAATAACCAGGGTTTTTATGTTTCATGTAAATGCCATATCCTGGAAAATTTTAAAAACAGGATACGACTAAAAACCAGGATACTAGTGTGCATTAAAACACACTCCATATTTACTTTGGAATAAACTTTTTTTTAAATGTAATCAATAAAGAATTAGGGGAGTGAAGTGGGGGAGTTAACAATACAAGATACTTTGGAAAAAATCACAAGTATACAGACCAATACACCACATTGAAGAAGAGGAAGGAGAAAGGGAAGAGGGCTCGGGCGTACAGGTCGACTCTTTTAGCAGCGGAGGGGATGACTGGTTTCGGAGGAGGAGGTTTCTTGTTGTTCTTAGCCTGGGATTTGCCGTGAGCACTGGCAATATCGATGGGCTTCCCGTAGCAGTCAAAGTTTGACAGCTCAAAGTCCCGCGGGAGCGAGCCCACGATGCTGAAGTCGTTGGTCCGCAGGTCAGATTTAGAGGTGCACACCTTCTTACAGCGAGTCTCCGCCACCTGGGTGCAGGAGCACAACACGAGGGAAAACAGGATTGATTATTCAGACCTGCAGCATTTCATATGAAACATATAAACTCGGGTAGGATTAGAGTAATGGTCTGAAAGCGCTGCTGGCAGCCCCAGAGGCAGTGCAACCACACCAAAGTGGTTTAAAACGGACTGATTGAGGGGCATGATTACTGTGCATAGAGGTATGCACATTGAGCAGCAGTACGAACAGAGATTATTCCATCCTGCAGAATAAGAATTATTTAATAAATAGTGATTAACGACAGCAGGAATGGAAAATGTATGTAAAATACAATTAGTAAGGGAGGATACACACAAATATATCTGCACCTGCTCTCATTCACTATTTATTCACCAAGTATATATACCGGCCCCTTCTCCTCCAGTCTGTGCCAGATCATCTATAGCAGCTGCAGCAGTCCAGCTCAGTCCTGTTTATGAGACTTGCCTGTTTCTTGCCTGTTTTTGTTTGACTTTGCTGATTTACTAACTTTTACTTGCCGTTGCTCGAAAACCTGATGTAAAAAGTCTTCTTAATTTCACCCCAATCTTTATAAACATATATCTTCATATGAATGCTTTATTTGGTAGCATGGGGACAATATTTTAGAATCCAAAATGTTATGGTTTAGGTTTGTAGTGACCAATCATGTTTGAGCAGGTTAGTGTTTTTTGTTTTTTTTGTATTTATCTGCATTCTTAAGCAAAGAAACAATCAGGTCAAAGATGCTAGATGTAACTCTCTTGAACAGTTGCTAATCAGAGTGTAAATAATGACCAGTGGACAGAATAGGAAGTCTTGGCCCAGAAATCCATTATCAGGATATTCCCTGGCTACACTGGAAACATACTAATATTGCCCCCTTGGCCAAAGAGGCTAAATCATCTTCAGACAGATAGCTGATGATTTCTGCTTTTGAGTCTAATAACATCGTAATGTCATAATCACTTTATCACAAGATCTTTATCGAGACGTGCATTCTTACATCTTCTGTCTCAAAACATTACATGACAAAAGAAATCTATAAATCAGCTGAAACTCTATTTATTGTGAAAGGGCACTATCCTGCTTCTCAGAATAGAACAGCAATGTTGGCATTGATTTCTGGAGTTCACACCTCATCCATTAACTTCTGTCTCGATCCACCTCTCTGTGTCCCTCACAGGTGTATCTGTGTATCTGTGTATGGCTGTACTGGAAGACAAGATGTATATCTATATTGATCGATATGTATTAATAGATATGTACATGTACCACAACAGATGGCACAGAGATTCTCTCCTGACTGATCCCTTTCTGAACCCCGGCCATCTGACAGTCTTTTTATGCTCAATACTTATTTGCTATTAATCAGCTTTAAAGGAATTTCACAGTTGGCCAACTATATAAAATGTATTGAAGAAAACACCATCAAACTACCTTTTAAACAACATTCAATATTAGATTCTCTGACAAGATAGATGATATCCGTTCAGACTCAGTCTAGATATAGACTTCCCATCTGTTACAATACTAAATGTAGTCCAGTTTGTCCTTGGTTAAAATCCATGTCCCCTATAGATTCCTTGTGCTCGTCCAAACTGCACATATCACTCTATCACACTCTCTAAATGATCTGCTTTCTAATAGTCTGAAACTTAAAAAGAGAGCTGTGTACATACAGTAGCATTGTTGTGTCTGAGACGTCACATCCACTCAGCAGGTAGATTTCATCTAAACTGCGAAGAACATTTAAATGAGGATTGTTGGACTCGACTGAAAACACTTTGAAAACCCAGTAAAGGATCTGTTTGAGGCTGAAGTCTGGACAGAACTCACGCTGATAAATCAAAACTACTGTTATTTTAAGAGAGAAAAAAATGAGTTTTGGGGCCAAAATTAGATTTACTTTGTGCTCGACAATGTTGCCTAATATGGTTTCTGTCCCAGCTGGAGTCTTGTTACTCCTCTGCACCCTCTATGTGTGATCACAGTGGACAAACAGTGCTTATAAGAACTATCAGCACAAGGATGTAGCACAATGTCGTCCAAAAAATCCCTTTCATCAACTTCCCTGAAGGCCTGCGGGGTGAACAGGATCTAATCAGACTATGGATGCTTACTCACTGAAGTCATTAAGCTCATTAGAGCTTCATTATTTTGATTTGGTTTTGACAAGAAAACCCATTAAACCTCAATGGAATAATGTAATCCTCTCAAACAGAATGTGGTACGGACAAACGTAGACTCGGAGGTAAATTAATTTCAATTAGGCGTGCAGCTGAAAGGCCCATACAACATACGGCATGCATGACGTGCATGTGGGTGTCAGACTGTCTGAGCTGTGTGTATGAGTGTGTTAGAGACAATGCCAATTCTTAATGATTCCATCTCTGTGTTTTGCATTTAGATTAGATCTCTGTGCCTCACTGTTAAAAATCTGCCTGAGGAGGTTGGATCTTGAATATGTCATTGTGCTGTGGGGAGTTATTTGGAATTTTATAACTACAGACATACAAACAAACTTACACAAAAAGCACCATCACTGAAATGACCAAAGTCAGTGAAAAACAGAAAGCCTGTGAATACCAAGCTGTTTTTGCTTACTTTTAATCTGTCATATTAGATAGTTTCATAACAGAGTAATATGAATGCATGAAAGAGATGTTCAGTGTTACAAGAACCATGTTTGCTAACTCTATGCCTTCAGGCCTTTACAATGCGAAATACTCGCGGCACATATTTTGGGTCAAGACTATTCATAATAGCAGTGATGCAAATTTTCAATAGTTGCAACACAAAGACATTTCCAACAGCTCATTCTGGAGCAACTGCCAGGGATCCTATTGTCTGTCTCAGGTTCATTGTTGCAGCCTAAGTTCCCTCTAGTAAATAATTACTCAGTGTATATGTCTGGGGCTTTTATTGTGAAAGGTAAGAGCAGAAAGCATGGATCTGGTATGTCTGTGAATATTCTCATTCATCCAGGTCTCACTAGTCCGCACTAGCTAGTGCTGATTTTGTCTAGGTTGAAGGAAGAAATAAAGTTTGTGATTCTTTAAGTCAAGGTGCAAAATATAGGAAAGAAATAACCTAATTACGAAAAAAACAGGAAGTTAATTTGCTGTGTGATTTCACTTCAACTTTTCATTTTTTTTTTCCTTTCTCTTATCTCCATTTGAGATTAATATATTTTAAAATTTTGGCACCACAGTTCCAATCATCATACTTGCTGCACACATGAATAATAATGTTGCATTGGAATCACTGGGCCAGCTGTTGGCTCCACCTGAGCCCCGTAGTCTCTTATTGAACCAAGTCATGCTGCTTTGGTACAGCAGTTTACACTGTTACCACTTTAAAGTGGATGACTATTGGTAAGAAGAAAAACTTTTTATATTTGTTCTCTCTTCATGAAGATATTCTTTAAAATGTTATATTTGTTTTTTTAGTTAGTGACAGCCAGACACAGACCGGAAACAAGGGAAGCAGGAGAGGGGTAAGATATTCTGGTCCTTGGCCAGAATCACACCAGGGATGCTGGAAAAATACGGCATGCATCTTTACCAACTGGCCACAAAGAAACTCCCCAAAAGAGTTGAAAGTGCTTCCCCTGATTTCCTGTGCATTATGTCTGGTTTGTCTGAATAAGAATAAACAGCAACTCTTGTAATGAGTGAATGATGACAAAAACACACACAAACAAACACACTTGAGTTATCAAACCAGATCCACTGACGTGCAGAGTGCTGACATGGAGCGGCGTCCCTCCGGTCCCGTTGACCGTGTTGTTCTTCGCAGCGGGGCTCTTTCCTGCTGCCTTCTCCTTGGATGCTATCTTGGCCTTCTCGGCCTCGATACGCTTCGGGCTGTTGAGCATCACTTGAACCACGGCGTACTCCACCAGCGAGGCGAATCCAAACAGCAGGCAAGCGATGAGCCAGATGTCGATGGCCTTGACGTAGGACACTTTGGGCAGCTCCGACGCCAGAGAGGTGCACTCAGAGGACAGAGACAGCACTGAGAGGATGCCTAAACAGAGAGGCCAGACAATTAACCTTGTCAGTCTGCAAAGAAGGAGGAAGTTAGACGAAAAGAAAAAAAAGGAATTGTAACTTTTCCAATATCTAAATAATACAGCTTGCCTCTACACTTCCCATCATCTACTTATCAGATCAAAGAAAAGTAAAACATGGTGATATTCAGGCTACCTAGTCAACCTTTAAATACTCTTTTTTCCTTTTTAATATTAAGGATTAATACCCAACTCCAGGTAACTATAGGATGAAATGTAACCACGACTGCTTCTTGTGCAGCTCAGGTGTTTATCATTGAGGAAAACCATTCGATCCAGCTTTTCCCTCCTGAGAGAAAAACCTGATGCATTTCTTCTTCAATGAGCAAAACACTGAACAAATTAATCTCCCAATGTGCACAAAACCTATAATAAAATGCTCACATCCACACAGGGGTATCTTTGAACATGACTGCAATTAGAAATTCATGCCCGCTCCTTTACCTTCTCTATTAGGACGTCTCGAAAGAGCCCAGACAGCCTTTAATAGCAGTAATTTTAAATTGTTTTTATCTCTGATAGCTAACAGGATTACAGGTTAGAGATTCCCCCCGCACAGCAGCAACTGTTTCAGGCTACAGCAGATATAATTACAGCCATTCTCTCGGTATGGTATTATAACCACCAATGAATGGCTTCACTCCCCTTTCCCTTCCTGTAATGATTCTTCCAAGAGATAATAAATACAATGGGATGACCGATGGGTTTTTGCCTCCAGGCCTCATTATGGACACTCATCAAGGGAGGGTTCATACGGAGTTCAGGATTTCTAATCAAACTGCTCCTTCCTCACTGGAACAAACTGTTAAAGAGAGCATTGTCATCCTGGAAGCCCACCTGTTACCCACGGAGAGAGAAAAACCTTAAGGGTGCTCATTCTAAAATACCTTTGTTTGCCTTGCTCCCTGATGACACACTCAGCTGCATGTAGAAAATAAACCTGGATTTTGTATCAGACAGAATATCTAGAAAAACATATTTCTGTAATGTAATGGTAAACCCATTTGCTCAAACACCCCTATGTGGAAAGAAAACACCCTGTGTATACATGAAAAACACACATTCTCAGCTAAATAAACACATGTACATGTACACATGGACACACACATAAAGGCCAACACACACAAACACAAAGGAGAGCAATAAATGAGCGTAGTCCCCACACCTAAATGTTGACTGACCTGGACTGATCCCATTTAGAGAGGAGTCAGAGGAGGCTTCCAGGAGGAGTTGGAGTGATGATGGGATGAAAGTGGTGATAAACAACTGGGGGGAGGATGGAGAAAAAGGAGAAAAAGGAGGCAGTGGACGACTGGAGCAGGATAACAATGGATTATCTTATCCATGCAGCCCTGCACACACTGGAGTGCCTGTGTAACGCTGTTTATGGGTGACACTGACATATTGCACACAGGTTAAATTATGGATGAGTAGGGAAAATAAGAAGTGGAATGGACAGTTTTTCCAGAAAGAAAATGTCAGTTGTACCATGTGTAGTGTCAGCTTGAATGTACTGGAAATATAAATGTATGAAGCATAGACAAACATATTAAGACATAATAAAATACCACTTTGGTGACAAAAGGAAAAAAGGAAATGGAGAACAATGAAGATGTGGTGAGAAGTGTGTGCTTTGATAAGGGAAGCTCATCCTTTTCATGAGCAATGACCTCAAATCCATCCTGCTTTTGGACCAGAGAAAGTGTCTGAACCTAGTTTAGGAGTTTCTGGCCTGCTTTCATCCTGCAGGTGGAACTAGGACTGTGCCAAAAGCCAACACTGTAAGCCAGAGGGACACTGGAGATAGCTCCCCTGTTCCTCGCCTGTGATTTATTCAGCCCGTAAACAAAAACACACCATAAATTAAGCACCAGCAGTACTGAACTGTTCTCGCATGGCCTCAGGGCTCAGGCTAACAATCTCGTAATATAGCTGGACCCTGTTCAGGTTAGACGCATTGTGTGCTCCTCACTCTGGAACAACAGCCTGCTCCTCATGTGCCTCAGCACACCCCTCCATAAATTTGGGTTAATAAGGATCAGGTGGACCTGGTTTGCCAGCTCGGTGTCTCCTGGTTCTCTCCGCCTCCTGAAAAACTCTCGTTGCCCACGCTGATTAACATAAAGATTTACCAGGAACACAACAGCTCACACTTGTTTTATTCGCAAAGCCTTGTAGCTCCATATTTTAAACTTGAGCCTAATGGAGCCAGCAAAATGTAGTAAATGTTGTTATATTTTGGCAGAGGGAATCTGTTCATGTGACTAAACAGGCATCACATCCCAATTCATCATGGAGAGAGGTTGGCTGGAAAACTGAATTGAGGCTTTTCTGTAATTTGATATGATTGTGTTTGCAAATCAATGACTACATTAACATGCACACATATTCATATGCATTCATTTTTTGTCCTAACTCTGAAAAGAAAATGCGTTATTCCTACTAAGCTGTTTAAATGGCTAATAAAAATGAATATTCCTGTTTACATGCAGCCATGCATTTGGCGATTAATGTTGTTTATCATGTCAAAATATGGACAAGCAGAACGGGTGGAGCCACTTGTGCCATTTTGCTTCTTGCTTTAATAGGTTGTGTTTCACAGTTTCCCACAGGTCGTGGACTTGTTCATCCATGCAAACACAGCCTCTCTGTTTCATCCCTTCAACAGCCTTGTTGAAAAGGTCAGTGTTGTGATATTTACACATATCCAAAAAGCTGTTGATATCCAAGCCTTTCACTATGTTTAAAAGCTGGTGTGCCCAGAAATGCAAGGTTTTCTTTTGGACACAGACTACCAGTCAAAAGTTTGGATACACCTTCTCATTTAACGATTTTCTTTTCTTTTTTTAATATTTTCAACATTGTAGATATGTTTTATATTTTAGATTCTTCCTTTTGTCTAATGACAGCCTTACACACTTCTGTTATTCTCTCAGTCAGCTTCATGAGGTTTTCACCTGGAATGGTTTTCAGTTAACAGGAGCGCATCGTCAAGAGTCAATTTGTGGAATTTCTTGCCTTCTCAATGTGTTTCTGGCTACTTTGAAGGATCTAGAATCTAATAATAAAAATGAAGAAAAGCCATTGAATTAGACGGTATTGCAGCCTTTAGCAAACTGTTGCTGTGTGCCACAAACTGTTGTCAAAACCCTGATACGTTGTTTGCAGTTACATCACTATTATGATGCACTAAATTCAAATGGAGCAGGGACTCTATTGAATTGAGAACAGTGTATTAGTATTATAATATTAGCGTGCATGTAAGTGTAGACACCTATAAGCCTTCTTCTTTCCAGTGACTGAAAACTCATAGCTTTTACGTGAAACAAGCAGAAAGAGTGCACTTATTTCACATAGATCCCTGTGTATTTAGCCCTACATGAGAAAAGTTTGACTTTAAGCACTAACTCCCCTGAAGCACCACTGCAGTGGGCCCCATCTGTCAATTACAGCTATATTCAGTGATTTACGACATATGGCACAACACCAGACATGGCACCATGCTTGATAGATAAAGTCCTTCAAGTTGTCAAAGTGATTGATGCTGTCTTGATGGAGATGATTGGGATCACAATGTAAGTGATCCCTAAAAACATATAAATCCTAGGAAAAGGGATTCATTTGATCAACTACAATCTTTTCCCGCGGAGTCTTCACACCTAATTAACTCGATAACACCCACACTCTCACCCTGCTTTTGATCCAAGTCCAACCATGCACTCGACCCCAGTTGAACAGCAAAAGGAATATTTACACATCGTGTGTATTGGTAAATGTCAGTGGAAGGTGATGGAATTGATCAAATAATCCGTACCCAAAGGCACCCTGGCGGCACTCGCATCAGGGTTGATCCAGAAAGACAGCCAGGAGAGGACCACGATGAGCAGCGTGGGGGCGTAAACACCCATCATGTAGAAGCCAACCTGTCTCCTTAGGGTGAAGATGACCTCTACACAAGTGTAGTACCCTGCAGGGGGAAGGAGATTATGGTCAAATATGATTTAAGTAGCTTCAACGAGAAACACAGCTTGCCTTAAAATTAAAATGAAAAAAATAAAAACCAGGGACTGGATCATTAGATGTGAATATCTTGCCCCTGAACTGGGACAGATCAGATGAGAGAACTGTCCCTACACAGACTTGTTATATTAAATCTGTATTCTGCATTAAGAGGAAAAGAAAGCAGCCAGGTTAAGTCCAGTATCTGATCTGCTTCCTTTTGGCCCAGCACAAAGCAAAGCCCAGCTGTGTGCACCATTAGTAATAGAGGAAACAAAAGAGAAGTGAAAGAGAAAGGTCAACGACTTTAACATCATTTCATCTAACTTTGCCGAGACCTGTTTGAGCGCTCAGGGCAACACCCCAAAAAATACTGCATCCAATTCATAACATGCCTATTAAGCAGGAGACCTAGATCTGCCCTCTGCCAGTTCCTATTTTTAGCCGACAGAAACATGTTCCTGTTTTCAGAACATCATTATTCTTAACAGCGCAGCATACATTTCCATTCATCAAAGATCAATTCTAACCGATCCATCTCTGCTGGAAATAAGGTCTTCATTAGTCGGACTTAAAGGAGTATGGGATAAGCATCAATACACTTCAGACCTCCTCCAGCGGCGTTGTGTTTCTGCTCTTTGAGGCTGGCCGGTGGGTCCAATGGGATGCTAGAGTGGATGGGCTGAAGTAATATTTAACTAGCCCGGGGACCTCTGGGTGAGCTTTATGCGGCGTATAAGGGCTGCCTGTGTCGGAGAGCAGGCTCGAACCAGTCGTACACAGAGGTGATCTTTGTGTCTGGCCAGGTTGCCATGGCAACCCGTTAAAAGGCTGACTCATTGCCAGCAATGTGCCGCCCAAGTGCGAGAGCACTGAGGTCATACCAGCTCTGTTGGCTGATAGAGATTTTCCATTTCATTGCGAATGTCGTTTTGTACTCACACGGGTCTGAATACATGTATGGCACAGCACCAGGACCTTTATGGTACTTTTTCTTCTATTTTATTATATGAATTCTTTTTTGGCCCTGCCAGCATCCTGTAAATCAGGCCAGGGTGACATGTTGTACTTTAGTATGTCAGAGCTCATCGCAGCTACCTCCACCCAACATCTTGGAAAAATGATTTCACAAGCAAAGAGTGACTTGTCCTTAAGCACAATCCAAGAAGAAGACACAACAAGGAAGTGACCAATGGACGGAGATGGATGGATGAATAATTAGCCATCAGAGGCGGGAACAACAGAAGAAAACTGCTCGTGAATAATCGCAATTCCTGTTCAATACATAAAAAATGCATTAAGGCAAATGTTTTATCAGGAAGGAATGCATTCAAAACTTTTGTTAGACTGCAAGGATACACAAAACAGAGCTTTATAAGTTACAAGGACTGTAAAAGTTGCTTTTGGTTGTTTGCAAGAAAACTCCACAGGACGCCTTTAATTTTTCAACTTGTGTCTACAAAGAGTCAAGTTTTTATTTGTAATGTGGTTAATCCTACGCCAGCTTTACCAAGGTTTGTTTGTCCAAACATAACCCTTAAATTAACCATAATTTCAACTCGATAAACTCTGATATGGAGCCTGGTTCACACCTGAATAGGATAGAAACATGACTGCCCAGTAACACCTGTGATCATTCAAAATGTCTACAAAGACAAACATTTACTTTTAGCTTATTATAATGTATTGTTCTTTTTGTTCTGGCAATTAGTTAGTTTAGAGAGGAGCAGAGAGACACATTGACTGTAGAAAGTTTAAATATCTCTGGACTTGACAAATGTCATGGAATATGTTTCCCTTTGTGATTTCAGTTGGTTTTATGATCACACACCAGTGCATACACATCTTTGGTCCCTTTTTTTTTTAAAGACTAAATCTCTACAAAGCAAAATAATCCACAGTCCATCTTTACAACACTGGTGTTGGAATTGAATTTCCTCGAATAAAAGGAAGCAGAATGATTGGCCTTTAGCAGACAAAATAAAGAAGTCACACAGCATTACCTGCCGTCAGATAAGAACTAAAGGTTCTTATCTGTTGTGGAGATATCATCTTTCAATCATTGGCATGAAACTAATCCGACTTTACAAAAAGACCCATCAGGCTCTTCTGATTTCTTTGACAAGGAACCTATAGCAGCTGCTATGATGGCTACAGCCAGAAGGATAACAGCACACCACCACACAACTCAAAGACAACGTCCCACTAAACCACTGAAATCAGGGGGACCACTATGCACATAAACAGATCAGAGGTCTACAGTTTACAAGGACAACATAGCTTTGAGCCTACCCAGAACAAAATGACTCAAATTCAGAGAGAATAATTGATAAATGGATGAAAAGAATGCCCGAAGATGAACTGCACTGAAGTAAAAGCCCTTTTTTAACTTTAAGACTTGGAGGTTGATGGAAATGCTGGAAAAAATACAGTTTCAAAATAATTCCCTTTGAAGAATTGATTTAGTGCCAAATTGAAAAGGAATACCCTAAAAGGAGCCAAATATCGACTTTCTTTCATAATAAGGAATTCTGTGTCTTCCTGTTTAAAGATGTATAAGAAAACTGGGTTTACAGCAAGGACAGTACCTGTTCCTGAATAGAATTTGGTGCAGTTCCCATAATCAATATCTTCTTGTCTGATATCAAACTGTGGCAGAGCGATGGCGTCCATTTGCACCGGGTCTCCTGTCTGCCACATAAACTGCAGGTCATCTGTGGTGTAGCCAACTGGAAGACAGAGATACACAAACACACATTTGTACATTGCTGAAACCACACTAGTGGTTACACAAATGCATATATACATAAACATTGTATATATAAATATATAATGTATATGCCCACAATATCTGCTTGCGTGTTAGGGAAACTCAGAAACAGAAACATACAATCAGAGCACAAAAATATAATATAAATGCAGACAGACTGGCAGCAAACTATATGTCTCAGCAGTCGGGTTAGCCATTAGAGGGAAATGGCTTGAAGTTATTTTGCTTATTTGAGTCTAAACTGCTTTGTAAACAAGATGCAATAACCACAGTCAAGCTCAATTAGCTGTGAGACTTTCACAACAACCTTAAAATATGATGATTTATTCCACTTCTCTAAGTGTTCGCCAGCGAAATTGGCTTCTAAACACAAGCAAAGAGCTTTCATTTAGCCCAAAACAACGATTTTATAAAAACAACAAATATATTCCCAACTCATTAATGCTGTATATCCTAAATACCAACAAGTAGACGTGTTAAAGTCCGACTGAAATCACATTTACGGAGCAGATGCATGTGATGTAAGTGGTGGTTTGAGGTGATATTATTTCAGGGGAAACTCACAGCTTTCCAGTTGCATCTTACACCGCTGTGTGTCCATTGGGAACAATGTCAGATCCAGCGGACAGGAAAGAGTGACGGACAACCTGGAGGAGGATGAAGAAATGTCTGTTTTCAGTTTTTTATTATGCTGTGCTTTTGTTACCCGCTTATATCCACTTACGCTCACATAAAAGCCTTGTTTGCATGACACGAGTATTTCCTTATGATTGTAGGATTTAAACAGCGAAATATGCTACACTCAAAATAACAGACAATTCAAAGGATTATTCAGGAGACACAACAGAGTGTTGTTAGCCTGATGTAGTTCATGTTGACAATAAAAAAAATGTTTTACCAAACGCTATGCATGCTAACAGTCTCATTATCTTTTGGAATTTTCTCCCTCCGCAGCCTCAATGATTCTTGACCCGGAAAGAAAATAAACATCTTAAATAAAGAAAACAAGCCTCGGCTAACTGACTGAGACCCACACAGGAGTAAAATAATCATTGCAGATTTGCAGGAGCATTAAAAACACAAATGGTCAATTATTACATTATCACATTAGCGTCCCCAGGTAGTAGTCCTATGCATCTGGACCTTAAATTGAACACTGTGTTTGTTTAGTCTTGTGTGCTCATATATTTAAAGCTACATCAGGCAAAGCTTTGCACAGAGCCTGATGATGCCATTGAATTGCTTCACATGGCACTGCATTAATTCTGCCTGACATCGTGTTCATGATGGCCAATTGTTTTTTTGTTTTGAAGTTATTTTGTGTTGTCTTGCCTGCAACTAATAAGTGAGTGGCAAATCCATTCCATGACTGTGTTTCAGTTGACATGGGAGCAACTGGAGCACTTTCAAAAGGTTTTTATCTGTTAAGGAAGATGTCAAAGCTGCCACAGGGGACAGTTTGGTTAATTTAAGCTTTTTACACTAGAAAAATAGTTCAAACTATTTTGTACAAAAATGAGAGATCAGAGACACATATAGTAATTTTGGCAAGTTTACTCAACTCAATTACACACTTCGATTACATTTTAAACTCCCAACCAATTGAGCAAAGTTAGTCTAACATAAACCAAAAACAGTGCAATTTATGTAATAAAACCAAATAAAACTGAGAAAAAATAATTTAAATTAATTAAAAAAGAAATGTATTTAACTATAGCTAATTGACTTAAAGTAAAGTGAACATAAAGTTCAAATAAAAATCCATTACCTCATACTGATGAGGACGTCTCCGTTACGGAAAATGAAAAGGAGAATGTTCTCCTGCGTAACATCGTGGAAGTTGGCGCTTTTCTCATTAGCGAAGAACAGGTCGGGTTTCCAGAGACATTTGAACATCTTTGGGTCGACGGTGAGAGAATCCGACTTGAAGTCCTGCGGCAGCTTCAGGCGGGGGTCGTTCCAGCGCTGCCGCAGGAAGATGTTGACTCTGTAGTCCTGTTAGGTACAACGACAGACAAACATATATCACTGGACAGCAGTTTAGTGCTTTAAAAGGGATTAATATCCTCTCTGAATGGAATTTGGTTAATTGCTTATTTTTTTATTCACATTTTATATGGAGCTTTAAAAAGGAAAGTGCCCAGATGGACGGCAAAATGGAGGCTTTTATTTCCACAGCCTTTGGGCTTTGTTCAAGATCTCTCTCCGTAACACTGCAAAACCAGGCGCAAGAAGCATTTTTAACATATCACACACTGATTTTAATGGTTCGATGTGCAGAACATACGATTAAAAAAAGTGCAAATTCCTGTTAGCACCTTTCCTGCGCTGCCTTTTAAAACAAACTGAACTTTCTTTTTCAGGATACAGCAGTTACATCTTATTGACAGGTTACATTTCCTTCTCCTTTCAAGTATTTAACAAGCAGCATTTTCTCACAGCAAACACTTCAACAGACCACTTCAACGTGCTGAGAGACATTTTACAGCTGCAGAGAAAACATTCATGACTTTTAAAGCAGTCAACATACAAAAAAGAAACACAGTCCAGGGGTCAAAAGTTATCAATACAGCAACATGAGATACAGCCAATGCCTCATTAGAGAGCTTATTAGAGACATTTCCACATTCCTGTTGGTGGGAAAAAATCAGCGAGGCTTTGGGACATTGTTTTTTCTGTGTGGCTGCTTTGATGGCGTGCCTCAAGCTGTTCTGGGACCAGGTGTTAGGAAGGGACTATTAATGCCGAGTGTGAAGATGGATGGCATGTCAAATAAAGCCGCCAAAATACCAGCTGTACGAGTGTGTGGGTGTGTGTGTGGGTGTTCCTGGCTAAGAAATTAACTTCCCCCTTCCATCTCTTCATTGTTCCCGGTTTTTATAATATTTGCTGCCTTTTTTTAATGCAGCGGTGTGCTAAAAGCCAGCATTTATCATTGCTTTATGCTCCGCACTCAGGTGTTTTCAAATTAAAAATGGTGTAATTTTTCTCACATACTGACAACACGATGGATTGATGGCGTTTCAGAAACTTTCACTTGGATGAAAGGACAAAAACAGGGACTTGATGTTAAACTACTGCAGTCAAAATAAAATTGAAGAAAAGTATTTAAGGTGTACTTTGGATTCAAATTTATTGCAATCAGTGCAAATATATATATATCATTTTAAATCATGCATGTATTAAGCTTTGGATAAGGTGTTCAAACATGGTGGTGCATTGATTATAATGATAATTGGCTCATTGCTTCTGATGTCAATGTCTGTTATAAATGCCTGTTATTGTTTTTTATCTGGTTGAGTCTGGCTAACTGCTGGCCCAAGTGAATGACATGAAAATAATATCATAATATGACTCTTGGTGGTCTTAAGTAAGCATGCAATGGACCATACAGTTCAAGTTGACAGTAATTTATCATCAAGTACTTCAGTACTTCATCATGGATGTCACATGACCTGCAATTCCAACTTTGGCCACCATGACACAAACCATCAAACCCCTCTCTGTGTCTTCAGCCCCACCCTGAGTTTAGTTTATCTTGGCTGAAGTTCTGCAGCACGCCATTTTAGCCTTTCAGGTTTTCCTTTGCCTGAAGGAGTCCATCTTAGCTGTGCAACTTTTATTTTGGAATTGCACTGCTTATTTTTTCTGATAAAATATATCACATATTTGTGTTAGGCCAGCTTGTGTGGGCAGAGCAGCTTTTGGTACGTCATCTTTTTTGCAACTTTTGTGTCACTTTTTTGTACATTTTTCTGGCTAAATATTTTCCTAATGTAAACTATTTTAGTTTTCTAACAGCCAGGTTTGACAGTTCTTAAAGAAACTACAGTTGTACATTGCTTATAAGATCCTGCGACACACTGGGCTGAACCGCCTGTGAATTCACTCATGTAAAGTCATATTACAAACAGGACTATGGACAGCAACAATGACAACTATAATGATGTGAGCATCCACACTGATGAACACACACACTGCACGCTCCAGCTGTGTCGGAGCTCCACATGTCCCCCGTCTTCTGCATTATCTTGCTCCCTAAATACCATCAATTAGCTTCCAGGAAACAGGTATTCAGGAACAGCAGATTTGAAGCACATATTTAGCTTCTGTCTATGATTATTCTTATTTCTAAGAATATTGTTAAAGAATAAGGAAACAGCTGAAAATTAGATGCTGCTGCAGCCGTGGTGTCCTGCATCTTTCAGCACCAAGGAGACAAGAAGAGAGATGCTGTTGAGTTCAGTATGTACTTTTTATTACACTTGATTATTGTATAGATTTGAAAATGATGCATTTTGATTGGCTGTCAGTACTCTTCAATAAGTTAGACCCAGCATTGTGCATGTGTTGATTTTATAACTGCCCTAATTAATTAAATGTCACACTGTTTACATCCAGTTTACATAGAGAATTTTCCAGACAAAAATGCTGAAAAACAATGTATTATGTATGATTGATCCATGTTGTGTTTCATGCTAATAGACAAGCAGAATGTCTATGAGTCAGGAAACCACTTTTTCCTTCTCCTCTGTACTATATGCATTATAAATAGGCAAGAACTATTTCAAGAACTCAGCCAGCTCCATTTTATACACAGAGGTCTTAGGATGGTTTATAACTTCAGTTGTGATCCAGAATGTGCTTTATTTTGCTGCCGGTAAACATTTTCTGGTGTAGAAGGAGCAGCGGTCAAATTGTTGATATCTCATTTTTGGAAAGCCAGCCGTCATTTCTATACAACCTAATTTTAGACTCCAGCGTCCAACCAGTCCTGGAGCGACAGCACCAACAGCTACTGCTGGCTTTCTCTGTCTGACAGCAACGCAGGCCAATTCCCACACCTTCGCCTTTCTAAAAAGCAGACAAGGAAATATATCTTCCCTCTGGCTCACTATCAAGCTGCCTGTACTGCATTCAACCCCAGAGAGGTTTAACACAACCGCTCGCTGTAATCAACAAGGAAAACTCAAGCTGAGAAGCATTAAAAAAACCACACTGCCACAATTTATTTCACCTCACAACATCAAATTAGTCATCCTCTCCTGATGAACACAATCATAGAGTGAAAATAGAAACGTTAACTTCAGTGGACGGGAGGTGGTGTTTGGCCTCAGGAGGTGTTAATGATGAGAGAAGGCTCCCTGAGATCAGATACCACACAGAGAGAGAAATTGAGTGGGAGAGGTGAGCAGCTGCCACTTCTTTCTCCTCCCGGATTCGTTTTTTTGAACCTTCCTCACTTTCATTTTCTTTACGTCTTTTGCTTGGCGTCCGGAGGGAAGACAGATTTGCTAACCTGGGGTCCTTCATCTGTCTTTCTGTCTCAGCCTTGACTATTTCTTTTTCCTTTTCGATCATATCTCTTCCCTTCTCCCAGCTTCTCTTTCTTTGAATTATTTGCCCGCTCGTGCTCCCTTTACGTTTTTCTCACGTTATTCCTTCCACTCTATAGAATTTCTTCTCCCTTGCAGTTCTTAATCCAACTTTCCCAGCTAAATTCTCTAATTCTCTTATTTTACCTCTTTTTCATTGCTAATATCCTACTGTCTGGTTTTGTCTTTTTTCACTGATCCTCTTCTCTTTACTTTTGTCCATCCTGTCTCATCACTTTGTCCTTCTCTCACTTGTTTTTGCCACTGTCTTTAAATTTCCGCCTACCTTCTGGACTTCATTTTCTTCCAATGTTTTACCTTCATCCCTCCTGCCTCTTACTCTTTCAAGCAGGTAAAACATGGCCACCAGGTCACAAATGTTTACAAATGACTGTTAAACAGTCTGTAAAATATGTTTCTGAAAACATTTGGGGAAAGAAATAGGCAAGGCAGTAACATAAAATGTAAAACTATCAATGAAATCTTTGTAGTTTGATAGTTTGAGTTTTCTGAGATTTGCTGGATGTCTTATGTGAGATACATGGTTGTATTTGCTCCAACAGTGGCCACACACACACACACACACACAATCTTGTATTCTCTGCAGATACAACTGGTTTCCAGGCTCCCACTTTCTTCCTTCGTTCTTTCTCCTTGATTTCTTCCTTATTATTCCCTCCTATTGTTCTTTCTCTCCACCATCTGCATAACCCAGCACCTATACTTCGAGTTTTAAAGATTTCTCTTTGTCAGCATTTATCATCCTAATTGGTCCGTAATTGGTTCCGGTGTGAAACTCTCCGCTGGAAGATTTTACAAGCGGACACACTCTGCTGATGTGCAGCCAAAAGAAATATTTCCAGAGTTCATTTTCATGCAGCTCCAACTCCAGCACCAAGATCTAAGGCTTTGTTCAGAGTGTCACTCCTCATGAAATGAAGTAGAAGAACATTTATCACTGCTCAGGACTGAGACTCTGCAACAGGACTCTGGGGGCAAAGGTCTAACATCGAGCACTCTTTCTAGTACTCTGTTCCATAAATGAAATTGGATTATTCATAAAAGAAAAATGGCAGGTTTGCAAGAAAAAAAGACACTGAATTGTATCTCAGCCGCCACACAGTTCACAGATCCAAACTACATACTAACTACATTTTCCTCTTGTTCCTACATGAAATTGCCCACAACAAGGTCTGTGGATTATCTGGAGTGTAAGTGGAATATAAAACTATAAAATGAGCATGAACATTATGTTTGTTTCCAATAACAACATAAAGTCCTCTGTATTTGGCATGAATCCCACTGACCAAACAGCGCCAGAATATTCATTGTGAATGAAAATGAATTTGCAAGCAGCGCTACATTTGACAGCAGCGTTTACAAACACAACAAATTATGCTTTCATTTCAGTTATTTTTGTTAAAAAAAATTAAATGTATTCTTTGTTGTCTATTAAATTCATCCTGAATTATTCTTCAGGTCTATTTTTCTGTCTCTTTCTTTCTTTCTTTTTTGTCATTTTTTGTCATCATTTTATTTATTTTTACAAAAACTAAACTGGTTCAAAAACAATATGGCATATCCTGATATTAAAATGTTATATAAGAGATTTGAATGTATGACCCATCATGTAACTTAAAGGTCCAATAAGTGGCTGCATGATTTGTTTTATTACTGTGCTTTTAATTATTCTGGGAGAGACCAGATAACTGCCTGTCAAGCTGAAGAATCTGTCACTCTGCACTGCATTCATTTCAATTATCTTGTCACATTAGTGAACATATTTGCTTCGACAGAGACACCTTATGTTTATTGGCTCCTCCCAGCAGCTTTAAATTAAAACACACCGGTAGGCCAGGCTCATTAGAAACCTCCAGGAATGTTCCCTTTATTGTTTCTTAAGTGATCAAGAGTCGACCCAGCGCCGTCCTTGAGTTTAATCTGTTCACTCGCATTCAAACTGCACTTCTTTATCAGCAATTAAGCCATCAGATAAATGAGGCATGAAAACCCAAGTCTACATAATGATTTACTGCTAAATGGCCTGATACCGTCGAGAAAAACATGCTCATGCGTTCCTCTTAAAACTTGTAGGATGAAGCAGTTTTGAGCCAAATCCACTGCATCTGATTGTGAGTCTTATTGATTTCTAATCCTGTCAGGCTGAAGTGGGACTGAGGTGAATTCTTACCATGGTCGTTTCTTGGATGGAGCCAAAACTGTTGATGAAAATGTTCACTCTGTCCTCCACAGGAATACCTGGATTTAGAAAGGGGAAGGGAGAGATTGTGGTATTGAGTGTGCAGTGTTTTACAGCTGCTTTGCATTGAGAGCGAGGCACCGCTGTGCTTGTAGCTTACAGTAAGTGTCAGTATGCTTTGTAAAACCCTGTAAGTCTTTATGTGTACATATTGTACCTTGTAATTCAATTGATTCTGTTACTGATCAGGGAACTTTATCAACATTGCAAAATAATGAAACCCCTTCTCATCCTGTCTGCTAAGCTATGGCTGTAAACATACACTGAACACGAGCATCTCTCTCCACTCAGCCTTTAGCATAAACTAATAAAACCCTTGATGAATGCATACTGCTCACCCTGTCTTGAATAAATTATGTCCTTTGAGGTGTTTACCGGAGGCTCACAAGTTTTACAAGATAAATTCTACCATGCAATCCGCAAAATGAATGTGCATAATGTGGAGGAGGCATCGTCTTTGCATTAATGCAACCAAGCAAACTAACTAATATTCAACAAACGCTTCTGGTGTGAGCTGGAGATTCCCTATAGGTCCCATAAAAGCTGCTCACTATTTTATAGGCCTGGGCAAAGTAATGCACAAGGCACAGTTTAGGATGTAATTTGGGAGATTATGACATGGATGTTAATGGACGGGGAGCTTTCAGCCCACCCTGAAATCAAAAGCAGATGTTTGGCTGCTGGACGAGTCGCAGGCAGTCAGGAGAGGGAGCCGATTCTGCTCACAATACATCAAACATTTAGTCCCAGATACAGATTGTGCTGCCAAAGGCCAGGGGATGGAAACTACCTGAAGACTGGTAAGACCATCAGTCAGACCTGGAGGTCGTCAATCACCTCTTTGTTATTTTTATGGCGGTCTCTGCGAGACTGAAGCCTGGTACAGTGTGACATTTACAATGCCCTGTAAACACTGTAAAGATGGATACTTCGTGGACAGTAAAGATTGAAAAAACAGTGGCCGATTTTAGAGGTAGAGTTTTGAGATAGAAGTAGTTAGATATTATATACAAACTTTGAACTTTCTGTGTTTTTTAAGATTTGAGACAGCACAGATTTAATTCCCACAACAGGCTGTGTGTCAATCAACTCCCTGTTGAACTGTGTTTAATAAAAAACTGTCAACCTGAGAGCATCACCTCATAGTGACAGTGCTGTAGTAGTAGTGTGTTAAATATGCAAGTGTATGCATGACACAAAATTCATTTTCATTAAAGCCTCACGCACCGCTTATGCAAATACCTGCCCCTGCACAGAGTTTATGAAAGAAATCTGGAGGTACATATTCATAGTATACTCGTTTCCTTAATTAGCATGACAGCAGCGCAGCAGAAATGTAAATTAAGGATAGACAGAGACAGATGAAGAGGGAAGGAGACTCGCCTTTGAAGTTGGGCCTGATTCTGGGATCATAGGTGATCAGTAACCTGTTCAAGATGTTACTGGTTGAATTCGCAGGGACGCGGGCCAGATCCTCAGATGACAGCTGTCTGCAAACAAGAAAGACAGAGAGCCAACTGCAGGCACGATTACATTAGCAGGTCAAATTCCTGGCAGATGAAGAGTACAGATGCAGAGCACACCCACTTCTGCTCTGTATACACTTCGATTAAACTATAACCTGAAAGAGCAACCGGTTAGGGATTAAATTAGCTTTTAACATTTGGACCATGTAGGCAATGTTGACTGGGGAGGTTGATGTGAACCTTCAGGCACATAGGGGGCATTTTTGTCATGCCAGTAGCTCTGTGAGGCTACATGCTTACATTAAAATGCTAACATGGCCATATTTAATAGTAGGGATGGAACGATTGCATTGAATGAAGGAGCCTCCTCGTCAATTCCGTCTGTTAGCAAACAACAGAAACATGTTCAATGAACTTTTAAGAGGACAAAAGTGGATATTAGCTGATATTAGCTTGCTAATATATAACTACAATTAGCTTGCTAACATATAGCTAACATTAGCTTGCCAACATACAACGGGGGACATTGTGAATGTGAGATCTCAGCATCCGCCTGGGAATGAAGAGATGCTGATCTTCCTGTGGATAAAAAAAAGTATATTCCAAACTAGAAACACATGCAAGCCTTAGTTAGTTCATTCAAAGAGATTCTGTTTATTTGTATTATTTATTTAGTTATTTGGATGTGGGATTAGTTTAATTTTTTTTGTTATTTAACATAAAATATAGTTCAGTTGCAATTTTAAGAGGAAAACTGGACAATTTACCCCTTATTCTATATTCAATAGCTGCCTTGTGAAAACCATTAAAAGGGATAATTGTGTGAGGTACTTATCCATAAAACGTGTATTATCTACAGTAGATGGCGGTTGGCACGCCCCCAAGCAGGCAAGAGTACCGGCGCGGAAGCTAAGCCATACTGTGGATTCTGGCAGCAACTATATTTGGAATATTTTCACAGCTTTAAATTGCTGTCAGGCAACCCTTTCCAACGTGGAGCTGCAGCCACCTATGCTCTCTTCAAAGCTACAACACTCTTTTGATATGAACAGTAATTACTTTGCAGAACACAGGAGCCGCTGGTCTACTGCTGCCAAGATTGGTTCATTTATTTGTGTTATTGTGTGATTTTCCATTAATCTGAAATAACCTTCTAAAACACCAAAGTCACACAATAAGTCAAACAAACTAACCAATCAGGGCAGCAGTAGAGCAGAAACTCCAATGTTCTGCAAAGTAAAATTTCTTTTATTTTTTTTAATAGTCTGGTGGCTTTGGAGAGAGTACACATAACAGATCCCTGTTGTAAAGGGCTGTCTGATGGCAAGTTAAAGCGCTGGAAATATTCTAAATATAGCCTACACTTAAACTGATATTGATTTTTTTAGGTGGCTAAAATACATTTAGCTGCTGTCTCGTCTACAGGAGTACACTGCTTATCTTCTGTGTCTGTCCTGCTGTCTGAGCTGGGTGCGTGCCAAACGCCTGTAGGTAATACACTGACTGCAAATAAGTACCTCATACAACCCCACTTGAAAAAAACTATCCCCTTCAATGCATCAGCCATGTGGGTGGCAAAGGGTAAACATGACTTGTCAAGATAAACAGTGGAAATGATTTTGTGTATTTCCACGTTTTATTGAAAAAGTGAAAGTTTCCCTTTGAACCATTCTGCAAAATAGCAAGAAACAGCTGTCTGCAAACAATAACCACCATAACATAAAGCGGTGACTTTCAGAGACATTCAGCCAAACATCATTTGTTGTCTGAGGTTGACTGATGAAAAAACAATGGGACGGAGGGATGGAAAGGGGAGAACAGGATCTGGCAGGAGAGAAAGGAGAAAAAGAAAGCCTCCTTGTGGGTGGCAGTGATTCTCCTGCCAAAGAATTTCCCCTTCTCAAAGCACTTTACATATCATTATGTAAACCTTATCATGCACTGAGGATGAGTTAAAGTGCTCCACAGGAATGCTGTGCAGAGTGTGTATGTTCTGCGGTTCCTCTGATCAAAGTGAAACACATAATTCCCATCCACTAAACCTCTTTTTTTCTCTCTTTTAACAGACCCTTCTGACAACCTCAAGCACAACAGCTAAACTGGAACCAAGTGGGTTCCTTGATCCACAAAGGCATCCGCAGCACTAAACTCGAAATATGTCATACAGCTTACACTTGCCAATACTGGGACTACATCAAACGGTTTCTCCCTCATTTCACGAACTTTCATTGTCAAGACATTTGTTACCATTTAAGGAAGCAGGGGGTGCAGCTCTCCATGGCAGAGAGACAATGGACGGTCCAAAAGGCATGTTAGGACATGTTGATGCTCCTTCTGTTTTAAGACAGAATTTACCTTTTCAGTTTCTCCATGACCTGAAAACTTCCTTTTTCTTAACTCTTTCTGAAACAATTGCATAAGTCACCAGAAATCTGCGGTCAGCAAAGAGTAAATAAGAAAGTGCAAAAGTGGCATCAATCTTGCACAAAATGCTGCCAATTTTTTTTATATACATCACATTGCAATTGTTTAGAATTGTTAACACTGCGTGCATTTGGTGTGTTTGGCATTGATTGGATGCCCTTTGTTCCTAACTGACAGTTACATAGCAGCTGCCCATGTAGGGAGGAGGATAGGGAGAACAGGTGAGTCAAACCAACACATGAAGACCACTGTTCATGTCCACTGTTCATGTCCCATGTGAAACAAAAGTCACCGCCGACTTCTTTACATTGCCTAATCAACTTAATTTACACAGCAAGTGTACTAAAATTTAGGTCACACCAAAATCAAAAAATGACTCTAAAGTGGTACCCTGTGTGCTCAAATGTGAGACCAAGTTGTTTTGTTGGGTACATTTTTTCTAAATTCACAACATTAACCATGTTTTCCACCCTTTTAAAACTGCAACAGTTGTGTAGCCTCACAGTTAGATGCAGAGAGCTACCCAGGGTGTTAAAAAGTGACGCCAAGGGGTCCGGGCAAAGCATCCACATGTGATGAGTGGTGAATGAGAACAGGTTGCGCTACATGAAGCACATCATGTTGTTATTTGCACCAGGTGTTGTTTATCCCATACTTACGATGGACAGTAAACCTGCTTCCCCTTTTTCTTTCCCTTCTTTGTCCCTTTTTCTTTGGCTGATCCTCCTTCTAGACAAAGAGAGAGGACCAGGAGGAAGACGGCGAGCTTCTTAATACCCATTCTGGTGTGAGACGAGCCTGTAGATGGAAAAAAACTGCTTAAATAAAAGGTGAATTGCATTCTCGTCACATTCAAGGAATCTCTGCATTCATTTGCACATGTGACAGAAGACAGAGGCGGCTGAAGGGGAATGCCCTTTGTGGGAATATAAAGCATTAGAGTGCTGTGACATTTCCTCTTTGCTTTCCTGACACGACACATTCCCATTTGCTCTGGATGCATGTCACATACAGTAAATGTCTTAAATATAAATTAATCAATCTGACATGGTTTAATCAAGCAGTGCAAGTTCAAGCATAAATCCAATCAGCGGAGTAATGCACCTGAATAACGATGGTCATTCAGGACTCGTCAGGACAATGTGACCCTGAAATATCCTCTACATCAGTCGAGAACGTGCAGAAAAAGTCCTAATAATGTTGTTTCTGTATGCTCTCTTTTCTATCACCAGAGTTGTTTATCATGATCTTTATAAACGATATCATTTGGTTTGATCTATGGTAGCTGTGGTGTTATAGTTCAATCCTTTCTTGCACTACAGAGACTAAAATGTAGGAGATAATATGGTTTTGTGTGTTTGCCATAAATCTCTTTGTTAGAAAATCCAAAGCCAGGTCTTACAGTAACAGAACCATGCATATACAAATGCACACTTGTACACACATGCGGTGCACTTTTGCATTTCTTGATAGGGGTCATTAATCAGCTCGCAGCAGTAGTACCTGTGTGATTCATTCCCCATTTAGGACACCAGTGCTCTTTCATTGCATAGGGACACAGAGACCCACAGCTACGCCAACAGTCTCTCCTCCCACCCCTGCCAGCAAGACTGTATATTAACTGAAGCAGTTTATTGTCTAGACAGAGACACACTCTCTCACTTTCTCACTGTCTTGGCCCAGTAACTCCCTGACTGTCCCTCGCCTGCACATTGATCATCATCTTCTCCAGCTATTGCTCTGTTCAGCAGGAATATTCCTGCAAAAAGTGGGGTTGCTTGATGTTACCATTGTGAAGGAGAAAGTGGGCAACACACTTCCACACTGACCCACAGATATATCAGATGGCAGCAGCTGGAGTGAAGGGGAATGTTTCATTTGGCAGCCAACCACGTTTCTTAGAAACCGCTTCTATTGTGACCTACAATTCCTCTGTCCCATCTTCCCTCCAGCAATTCTCCACATGAAGACTCCCATCTCTGACCATCTACTCCAGTCTCTCAGACACATTCTAAAATCTGGAAGCCAGTCAAAATATGACCACTGGCATGAACAAACAGCTCATTATGCCACAGGACCCTCCTTTTTTTTTACTTTTTAACCCTTTACAAACCAGACAATGCCCCATTCTCACCCCACAAATGCATGTGTCTTCAAGATGCGACCAGATTAGAAGAAAGCCTTTTTCGTTAAAGGAAATCTAATTAAATAATTGTAAAATAGTTTTGGTAATCAGAAATATTTGTCTTCTTCCCTTTACCCTTTTTTGTGACAACAAATCACCTCACTACCAAGTTTTGTCTCGTAATGCAACCCCTATGAGGGACACGGTTGTGTCCTTGGATTTTACTTTAAATAGTTTCTAGAGTAGCTAAGAAGTAAAGATCTGAAAAAAAGATGCATTTAAAAAATATAAAAATGCTGCATATCAATTCATGTTCTTACGTACTTTCACTTCTCATTATGAGTGCATTAAGTGCAGAATTAGTGCACGGGTACCCAGATGGTGTTCTCATAATGGTCAAAAAGTTGAATGTGGAATGCTGGTTACCATCTTGGCTACAGAGCAGAAGGGAAGGGACCATCAAACGTGTGAATATGGCAGCTGAGAAAGCTGCAGTAGCAGTAGTTGTTTTGGTTACTTTTTATGAATTTATTTAATACAAATATTTTGGCAGATAAGCTGGTAGTTAAATGTTGGCAATAACATAACATAGGTAAAAACATCGTGTCCACAGCTTCTTACAGGGAAGTGTATTAACAGAAATATCCAAACTGAGCCACAGCACTCATTTTGTGCAGGAGAAACACTGTTTCTTCTTTTTGCCTGGTCCAATGCACTATATTTAGGCCTCATGTAGTCATGACCACATAACTCCTGAGTTTTATAGTTTACAAAATATTACAATATAAGTTGAATACAATTAAAGTTGCACTACTCCTCTATGCTTTATGACCTAACCTCTGGCCCTAATTAAAGTGCTATCTGTGGCAGTGTCTATATAGGGAGTAACTATTGCACGGCCAATTGGAGCGTGCACACACACACCCCATGCTAAAATGAGTCCTGTACAGAGAAGTGTAAGTTCAGCAGAGACTGAGTCCATAAATTGACCTTGGCACCGCCTGAGTCAACTGTGCCACCACTAAAGAGCATTGCCCTTGCTGTGTTTTACTACTGGCAATGTTAAAACTGCAGAGGCTTTGTCATAAAGTGGCTGACACTGACTCAAGCAGCCTTACACGGTGTGCCCCAAGGGTCCAAGGTCAATAAGCAATTCTGCCCTGCTCACACAATTTCCACAGCCTGTGCAGATTCTGGACCATAATAATGCCATTTTATTAGAAATAAATCATGCAAGATGATGAGAATATTATTGATTATTATTTATCAGGTTTTAATGCTTACAGTAATACAATAAAGTGTGTCATTTGGTGTCAATAATATGCATTTTCACTATTTCTTTTAATGTGAAGCAATTCGATGAGCAATCTAGTGTTTTTATCTAGCGGCATGCCAAGAGGAAAGAAAGGCCCGTGCTACGTGCACATCAAAACACTAATACGCAACCAATACAAAACACCCACGCAGAATACTGGGGCACTCACAACCTGTGGCTGCTCGTCGCATTGGGTCTCTTTGGAACAAGAAGAAAGTAAGTAGCAGAGGCTGACACTTGCCCACAGCCTGAGCACGAGAGGAGCAGGGGGACTCGCGTGAGAACAACACAGCAAACAGCGACCACCATGACGGGGGGATGCAGCGGGGAGACGCCAATACATATGAACGCGAGCATGCGATCACATGAGCGCACGTTACGCACATAAAAAACACCAAAGTCGTTTATCTCACACCATGCCGCGCACTCCCACTTACCGTTTAGCTTTGTCACCTGTCAATTCCTTGGAAAACTATAGCCAGTAAAGCTGACAGTGCAAACAGTCGTTAACAGAGCCTTCCAGACCAGTCGCTGTCTTTCTTTCCCATTCTGTTCTCCGCTCTCTCCACTGAAGCGATTTGTTGAATGAATTTGTTGAAAAGTTACATCTCGGCAAATTGCCAATTTTTTTTTTTTTATTACCGCGCCCGGTTTGTTGTTATTTTGGAATCAGTGTGTATATGGCTGCTGCCCTTTCGCCTCAGCTCGGGATGCCCAAGATGGAGGCTTGCGTGGTACCTGTCATGCAACATGCGC
>CAFUXE010000334.1:921281-934561 GCA_903364295.1 Serranus cabrilla
GAGAGGGATTCCACAATGTGAAGTGCTGACATCTGCTGCAGGCCCTTGCAGGGCTGGAATGTGATACTCTCCTTTACACAAAGGGCCTTGGCCCTTGCAGCAGGCACAAGAAGACCTCTAAATGCCCCTCTCCACGGGGGCAACACACGTATGAAATGACTGTATCAATGCCCCATGCCTGCTTTTCCCAGCCATTAACTTTGATTAAAACCACAAAACCTTCCTTCATACCTTGATGCCGAGGAGATGGCTGCTCTGCACTCGCTTTGAGGTGGTAGTTTCTGAGCTATGTGAGACTGGGGGTAAATTGCTGCTGCATTGCATCATGTGTCTGGCTCAATGGGTTCAATATGTCTCCAGCTCTCCTTTGATTGTTGTGTCTGTGCTGCAGCAGACTTGCCGTACAATGAGGGGGGATACACTGGTGGATTTTGCCAACAATAGAATGGGAGGAACCACATGAAACACACTTGATGAGGTACAACAGTGTGCCGGAGAGAAAGGAAATTGGGAACAGGAGGGAGTATTGTTCCAAGCGGTGTCTCTGCTTTGATATGACAAATTGAGAAGCCCTTAAACATTTCCTTCCACAGAAACATTTAGGCAGAAT
Organism: Serranus cabrilla; assembly: GCA_903364295.1. NCBI lineage: Eukaryota > Metazoa > Chordata > Actinopteri > Perciformes > Serranidae > Serranus > Serranus cabrilla. Next base: position 921,892 of record CAFUXE010000334.1, read on the forward strand.
GCAAAAGAGCGTGTTGAAGAGTCTTGTGTGGGTACACATTTATCTTTCATCTTTCTATGGGGAAAATGAATTTGTGGCTTTAAACAATCACTCCGTGGTTTCAACAAGCTTAGTTAGGCATATTTTCTTATGGAAAGTTTCCTTTTGAATGATGAAGCTCCTGATGTGAATATGCACCCTGGACTTCATTGTTTAACCATGTATATGTTATAAATGTGATGAACCATGATGCACTGAGCAAAATATGTAAGTGGGCAGCCCACAATGATGTAGACCAATAACAAGTGGGGGAAAAAAGATATTTATAAGCACTAACACAGAGGGAGAAAATCAGATACACACAGGAGAAATAGCATTTTTGTTTTCCCCTCAAAATATGCCAAAATGGTACAACTGAGCTTTTACAGACATTAGACAAAACTATCTGGAAAACTATTTACATCATATAATAACATATTCTGTCTTGTGTCAGACAATTTTAGCATGAAATAACATACATATGTTCACGATAGGGCTTAAAACGATATTTTTTTCATAGAAAAAGTGATAAATTCTCACTGATCATTTTCTTTATAATTTTACTGATTTGGGGGGAAAAAACAGAATGACACAAATTGTTCAGCAGACTTATAAATATTCACGTTTCTTGTCTGTTTTGGGTCAAAGCTACTTTTATATTGTGGAGCAAAGTCTGCAAAGTGATTTTAAAGACTCTTCATCATAACAGACTGCTGAGCTGATTTACTCACAGTTATGTGGAGACACTGACACGTTTCCCTGGAAACTACTGGAAACATGTGAAACTGCATTTGACAATTAGTTCCTGAAAGTGGGTGAAACACCTCATTGGAGCAGGCAGCAACGGAATGGTTAACATGCCGGGGAGTTTCCTCGGCTGGGAAGTTGTACTTTATGTATAGCACCTGTTGTGCCGTCAGTTGGCAGTCTCCAAAAACCCAACCCCGTCCGAGCAGCGATATTTTATCTCAGTCTCCACCAAGTTATGACTCGAGACCTCGCCAGACAACAGAACTCGTCTTGGTGTTGCGAATGGTTTCTGGGTACAGACTGTATCAGGTTTCTGCACTCTCTCGTTGTCTGCGTGTGTGTGTGAGCTTTCGCTGTAATGCGTAAAGATCTGCGGGGATTTATTCAGACGGAGTCAAGAACGCACCGTGGACGCGCTTTAGCCAAAATGCATCTGTGCTTTTCTCATGATCTCGTACCATAGATGATATGCCTGCACACGGACGCTTTTGCAACTAATTCCAGGATTATAACAACATAAAGCCAAGCTTTGTGCAACTCCGTATCCAACTCTCAGAACCAACAGGTGCGCACTTGCTTTACGCAGAAGCGGCAAGGTCTGCAAGCTTTTGGATGAGGATTTGTCTTGATTTAGGGAGACATAACTTTCACTTTCTCCAGAAGGACTGATGATTAAGATTATGTGGATTCTACTCTGCCTTTATCCTCTCCAAATGTGTCCAAAACAGCACTGGTGTCCTGTAAACGACGCGTGCGTGTGGTGATACAAACCATCCCGTCAACAGCGCTTTGTGATCGCCTTCCACCACTCATCCAAATGATCCTTCCATTAATATTCCTTCTTGCATCGCTTCTCCAACAATATGGCTCGGAAGCTGAATCAAGTCATGTCAGCAAATTTCACCCTCCAAGTGTAAAGGAGCAGAACGGTGAGTCTCCATTGTTTGTAACATGTAGAAAAGTTATTAAATGAAACATGAACTTTGGGCATTTTTTCACACGCACATAACGAAATGCTTATTCCTACTGGGCTCTAAGCCCATTCTTTTAAAAATGCACATCTTGCTTGAGTTTAAACTGCAATGAATGAGAGCGTTTCATTCAGTTCAAACAGCATTATCCAGGATAGGAAGTGCAAAATTACCTTTTACCTTTAAAGTGTACCCGTGTATGTTTAAGGGGGAAAAACCCCTGAAATTCCACGTCCCCCGGGGGAAGTTTTCCCTGTGATCATAAAAAAGGCTCCATTCATGCAGCAGTAGCTCCAGGCGATGTAATTTGCTTCCCTTCAAAACTGCATTGAGCTGCAGCACTATCAAATTTAGAAATCCAGTTCTGCCAATGTTTAATGTTACGTCCACGTTATGCTGAAGTTGTATCCACCTTGAGTTGCATTAAGTAAATAATTGCCCCATGATGATTTTCTTGCCATCATTTTGAATTGGGCAGATATCTGGATCTTTGTTGCGCGCATGTGTGGTTGCGCGCATGTGTAGTGGTGAACACAGGACCATCTTTCAACCTTAAATAAAACAATGAAGTTTGAATGAGGCACTTGGTGCACTTTGATAGAATTTTCCTTCATCCACGTATTCTTTGTTTTTACACACAAAACACTCACTTAGATACATTATTGTGCTGTATTTATGGTTAAAAAAGCCTAGAAATGACAAACCTATAGTAATAATCCTGTCTAGATCCATTAAGACCCGCTTCTTGGTTCCTTTCCTGCTCCAGACACTTGCTTTGTCTTTCTACTTGAATAAATCATGAAAACCCTTCATTGCATCATCTGACCACTGTATAAGTGCACAATAGTAAGCTGGTAATAAATGGATGTTGGCCCAGATTTCCTACAACTCTTTTCAAGAAGTTGAATCCATCAGATGGATCTTCCTGATTAATTAGAGAGCTAGCTAAAAAGACAAAGCAAGTGCTGTGCAGGAGGAGTTTCTCCAAGCTAGGAAAGTATGAAAGATGTTATAAAATGATTGTATGTGACTTAGAAAGCATTATTAAAAAGCACATGCAATAAAAAGTCAAACATTTACATTGAACTGAGATATTGACAGAGATTTATTCAACAACATAAAGAGGGAGCAGGACCTCACAGGCTACAGTTCAAAGTAACAACATGCCTGCATCCTGCAGATGTTGCACTGGTCAAACTTCATTCATTACTCAGCCTTCTATAGCCAGTGGGTCAGACTGGCCTTGTGTGAGGACATGCCGCGCTGACTTCACTACAGTAACAGTCAGGGCTGGGAAATCAGAGCCTCCCGGCGGGATCTCCAGGTTTAATCAGGACGGCTGAGAAAGGAAAACAACAGTGAGGAGAGAAGGGGAGGCAGGGGGAGAGGGAGGAAGGAGGTGGAGGGGGGAGTGTGGGGTGGAGAGATGTTAAACTGTCAAAGAACTCTTTGAAACAGCGGTCACACGTTGGCTTAGGGCGAAGCTGGCCAGGCAGTCTGTAACCTTTGACTGGAGTGTCTGAGCGCTCACCGTTCTGGCGTGCTTGATTGCTGATGCTCTGTGAGACAATTTGATATCGATCTGAGCGAGGGGAGGGAGCCAGACCTGTCTGGCATGTTTAGTAGTAGTTGCCGAGAGAGTTATGGTCCCCGGTCGTATTAAACTTGGCAAGCGGCTGCTGATGACTCCATAAGATATCAGAGGGGGCTAACTCCCATTGAGAGCCGGTGCTGTGTGAAGTAACCATCTGTCACAATAAATGATTTGGACAGAAGTCTCAGAAAGGCTAACAGAATGGGCATGAACTCTGAAATGTAAATTTTGTGTATTGTGGTCATAAATAATGTGAACACTTCCTTCCTCCACCACTGAGGGTTATGTTACAATAACATGTATTGCATATGTCATTTTCATGTGTTTGCCACATGGCTATAAGGTTTCATGGTTATTAAGAAAAAACATCGCTCGGAATGACATCTGCAGTTGCACTACAAAAATGCTTTGTATGGTTTCAGAAATGCAATAGAATTAAAAGCAAATGCATGTACCCATCCACCCCAACCACCACACAAAAGGAAACCTTGTGTCCGGTTATCCTTTTGTTTCTCTCGTAATTATTTTACAGAGGATGTGATTTACATTTTAGGATATCATCATTTTCTTCATGATGTTTAGTAAAAGACTAATGCAGTCTTCAGTTACTAGCCTGACGCTGCCAGATGCTTTGTTACACAGAACCATCTGAGAAGCTCATTAGAAACAGAGAAGCTGCTTTCAAAAAATACTTGGCAGGTGATTGGATGGACCATCTGTCAATCATTATCAAAGTCACTGTCGCTGTCTTTGCTTTGAACGCCGCCTCTTGTCATTATCTGTCATCACACTGACCGAAAACAAGCCTGTAGATATGAATGCATTACTTAAAGATGGACAAGATGCGATTTCCTGATCCACTGATTCTCGCGTGATTACCTTGCCGTGCAAGGTTGCAACACTGTTTCCTGAAATGATGAATAAAACCACTTTGCATTGGCGAATGTGTTTTGTAGGAAACATAATGTGACCGAGATTAAGATATAGTCTGGGATAAACTTTGTTGATGTTTTAGGTGCCTACATCTAAGGCAGAGCATGAACCAGGAACAGCATTGTGTTTCTTCCAGGTGACATTTGTAACAGCAAATCAGTATTACACTGATCTATTTTGCAGGAGCCATAGCTATAATTTGTTACAGCATTTATAGTCTAATACAGTGGCATTTTAAGAGCAAGTTCAATCAATGTTCTCTAAGCAAATAGACTCAGGCACATCACAGTAAAGCTGTGGCTGCACCTTGTCTTCAGGCTTATTAACTAACAGCCTATAAGCTTGTTTCATTGCACTGAGATGGCTTTTGTTCATGCCATAGTGTTTACAATGCCTGTTTCCATTAGGCTGTGATTTGCTGGCAGAGGTGGGAGTTGTATAACTCTGCACATCCAACTCAAGATGCAGCTTTCCAGACATACAGGTCATCTCAGGGAGCGCCTCTTCATATAGTTTATCCCCGTTAAGTGGTCTGGCTTCGCTTTCCCGTAGAAGGCCATGTTTTTACCCCCACCTAGCCCACCCATAAGCACAGGCCCGGGTCTTATTAGAAAAATCCGGCTGCAAATATTAGCGGGAGATGTGGATTACCTGCAGATATTCCCACATATCCCCCCTGAGCGCCACCGGAGGAAGGTATGCACCGTGCTAGACCTGCCAATGATCACAGAGGCGGCTGTTCCGCTAAAGATTACGAGATTAAGGGGAGAACTGAGGTCATACAGGTCACCGGCCCATTGGGACCATGTGCAGCTTTCCACGTATGCAGAGATACAGAGCTGCATTGTGCATTCATTGGATTATGATGCAGAAAAACAAGCACTTTAAAGTGAGGACTTAAAAACAGGAAAGAGAGTGGGTGGCCTTTCAGGTATACTGTGAAGTGTACATCACCCAAAAAGTGGTGGAGTAAAAGTCCCATTCATTTCTTACACAGACAACGTTAGGTAACTGACAGTTAAAGACCTTATAAGGCTTGTGCAGGCACAAAATTCTCTCTCTGGCAGATTAGCATCTGCAATAGAAATTATCTGGCTCTTTCATCAAATACCCTGCATAATATACATAAAAACTTCAGGGGAGATATCATCTACAATTCCCAAAACACATATTGTGAGAACTATCTAATCACAGTGCTTTAAAAGCTGCTCGATGTGTCGCTAATAGCGAGCTGGAGCTTAATGTTCTACTATTTAGAAAACTGATAATGTAGTCAGCTGTTTATATTAATTCAGTGGTGGATTTTGGGTCAATTTTAGATGCATGAGAGGAGCTACTGCAATGACAGAGCATTCTGAATATCTTCCCCTCAGGAATGGTAGCTGAAGCTCAGGGGTATTGTTCTATTTAGAGCCATCCACCATAATAAACTGAAAAGGAAGAGCTGAAAGAAACAGAAATCCTGATGGCCATAGCATAAACCTTTTTTATTATGAAATTACTTAGGGGACTCCCATGTTTCCGTTTGATATAATTATAAGAAAACTTTCAGCGATTGAAATAAAGTGGTTCCCCCACTTCACTATTTTTGACACTTTTAGCTCTAAAGTTATTTGAAACAAATCTTCTCTGACATATAAAGTTAAGCACCATTATGTTGCTTCAAATCATATGTGCACGTATGCACAAATCTGTCCTGACTCGACCAAACAGAGTGATTTATACAGTGTAGGTGCAAGCCTCTCCTACTGGCAGCTACAAGTGTGGCCAGCTGGCATTCCAGTTTCCACTATGTTATTTTAAGTGGTTTCCATAGCGCTTAACTCTGTGTTTTAATTTGAAATTACGATACGCCTCTTAAACCAGTGAAACAAAACTAGCTGGTCTTGGAATCTCCATGCATTCTTTAATACAGGTCAGATGTTTCCTGAGCCCACTTCCCTGGGAAAGCTCGTTTCCAGTTAGAAGAGGTTGTACTTTGATGGATATGCTTGAATGAATGAATGCAGCACTCTGTAGTTTATCATTGTAGTGGGCAGTATGCTTGGCTGAATTAAAACCATCAGAGGAAATGGAGAGCTTGAATGTTCAATGGACTCAGCGGGGAGCAAAGAGGGCAACAATTAACTGAGTATATCATTATAGCCGGATGAAAACGACATATATAAAGAGGTTTGGATGGTTAAAATGGTTTATTTTTTCTAAATGAAGCCAAAGTCTTTTTTAAATATTACCAACAGTGTTTTTGCTGGTTTCATTGTATCCTGGGAGTCACTGAACACCCAAGTTCCCATGTAAAAATTGAAAGTAAGAAAAAGAAAATCCCTAAATCTGCCGTTATGTGATTTTTCCACGATAGCAGCAGTAGAAACCCCCGAGCACTAAATACAGACATGTCTGTGTCTGGTGGCAGGAGGAGTTTTTCCCCTCAACATCTCACTCCAGAGTGGGGGACCCTGGATAACAGTGTCTATGTTTTCCCTGTCAGCACTATTTGAACGTGGAGTGCTGTATTTGGCAAGCAAAGCATGCCACCGCCTGCCTGCTGTTTGTCATTTCAGGCGCGGGAGCACTGTCTCCCCCTCCTCCTCAAGCAGCCAAGGGAGTTTTCAAGGGATCTGGGTCACAGGTTTAAGCTCTACTGGAGAAGAAATGTCTTCCACAGACACCAAGTCTGTCTACGCCTGATTGTATCAGAATCAGGATTTAAAAGAGCAGAGACAACTTGGTCTCTGAAAAGTGGATTAGCGTGATGCTTTGAATCTGCAGTAATAGACTTTTTGACCACTTGGGGGCAGTGCCACAAGTTGCAACAAGTTGTTGCAGGATTACGAAAAACCTTTGGGTCCAGTTTTCATGAAACTTGGTGGGAAGGTGAAGCATGAGCCAAGAAAAAATATATTACATTTTGGAGTGGATGTCATGAAGAGTGGAGCAGGTGGAACAGAATGCAGGAGACTGCAGGCAGCTTGATCAAATAAGTTTCAGCCACAGTTTGGGCTGGCCAACAAACAAGTGGAGGATCATAGACTGAACCAAGAAACCTGGACTGAAAAACAAATTGATCTAATGAGGGGATGAAGTGGAGAAGCTAAGGTCAGGGGAGTGAGATGATTAGACAGTAAAACAGCCAAGGAGCTGATTGGCAAGTAAAAACACAGAGCGTAGGGTCAGAATAACTGGGCTGATACAGACCAGGTAATCAGCAAAGGAGGGAAAGGCAACACAGGATTACAGGTGGAGATTAACATGAAAAAACCAAAGGTAGGAAACAAAACACTGGATTGAAAACATGAAATAGAAGTACCTTACAAGCTATAATGTCAAAGTCTCTTAAGATAACTTGTTTCAGTCTTTAAAAAAAGGCCCTCTGGGGCACAGAGAAGGATCGTGATCCTAAAATAGCTGAGGCAGACCAAATGAGGCTCGGTTGCTGAAACACGGCACCCTGTGATGGCTCACAGTGCCACCCAACAATGTATCTCATGAATGACTTTTAAGATTTGTAGATATGTAATTTCCTATGAAATTACGGTTTCCGTTTTTAAACATCTGACAAGTTGGTAACAATGTGATATTGAACTACTTAAGGTTTGGCCACAAATCCACCAATTGAAGTTAAGTTAACAAGAACAGGAATACTGAACTTATTGTTAAGTAATTGACTAGAATATGAGTAGTTAATGGAAGTTTCTAATGGAAGACAAATGCCTTGGGTTAGTGCTACAAGCAACATAAAGCCCAACTGAAACCAACTGCTGGTGACAGAATATGATCCTTACTTTTAGTAAATATACTTTATGCTCAGAGGCACACCCTCACACTCATATCAGTGTTAGCTTTAAACAAGGTACTTAACCCCGAGCTACTGGGTGAGCAGTATCAGAAGGTCAGTGAGTGTACTTGTTGCTGCCAGGTGTGTCTGAAACTGTCTGAATAGAAATCAGGGTGTTGGTGAGGAAACACATTCATGCTCAGCAAACACTGCCTGGATAAATAATGTCTTCAAATAATATCCCTGAAGAGTTTCTTATCGGTTCAGTTCTGTAGTGGTCTCATTGTCCTGCCGCCATCGAGTGCCCTCCAATAAGAAAACCACTTTCAGAAATATCACCAGTTTGCAGATAAGAGTTGTCAATGGGTTGCACCATCAGCCTGGCTGTATCATTTCAAATGTTTGGCTCTGTCAATGTGTCATTGCAAATGCACCATTTCATTGGCGGTTATAAAGACTGAATATGGCCATCGTGTACTGCCAGCAAAATAAATATAGATAACACTTCTATCATGTTTTTTCCCTTATCTATGGGATGAAATTACTCAAATCGAAAAGGCAATTTAGCTTCCTTAGCGGAAGGATTTGGTGAATGTTATCAGCTGTTTCTGCACAATGACTCAAGTAGCTACAGTCTGACCAGCTGGCAGCGAGCGAAGCAGCTCCACATGGAGCACACTGAATTAAACAAAGGAAAAGAAAATGAGCAATTGTGAGTCAAGTGCATGCCTCTGAGACTCCCAGAGCAGAAAAATGTACAGTTTATAATTTTAGACATCCAAACATGGCAGTGTAAATAGTCCCAATGCTAAGATTGATTCTGCTGGGCAGAGGGAAGTGTCTGCCTGGTGCAGTCTAAACATGAAGGGTGGAGTATTTCTGCCTAAAGTCAAGATAACTTGTCAGAGCAAATACCTGTCATTCACTGCGAGTTAGCATTGTTTCCTCCATGCCCTCCGGGTTTATTTTCATTTTTTTTTAAAGTGGACTGATTGTCATCCTGACCTACTGTTTTACTGCCCTTACTGGCATATCGCTGTTACGTGTCAATAACACAGTACAAAGGAAGGTGTGTTGACTTTTTTTTAGCAGCTCTGAAGCACTTAAGGGTCAGGAAACTCAAAACTCAAACAGATCGGATATGCCATTTCCATTCAGAAACGGAAATATTATACTGAGTCACAACCCCTCAAAAACATAATCAGCATAACATATCATATTCCATGCATTTATATACTTAAATCATGAAGAGGTGCAACAGAATTTAACCAACACAATGCGATGTGTGTTTATGTGCATTTAAGACCAAGCATGTCAAGGCAAGAAAATGTATTTATCTTCAAGCTAAATAAAATTAATACAATATGAAAAGAGGAGCTTTGAAAGATTGTTTGATCAGCTTTAAATGTTGGCAAGAATGATAACCATTCCTGTTGTCACAACACTGGTTCCCTCTATAACAGAGGCTCCCATTGATAAAGCATCAACTTGAGGCTGTGAGGGTTTGAAACGTCGCCAGCATGGCACTGTTTTTATACAGACCTCACTCGTCCTGTGAGGATTGGTTGTCTTATGGCAACTGGAATTCCACTGGACTAAAAAATCTTGGCAGCGGGATGAGTTGACCTTGGTTATCGTCTCCGGAGGGCATGTCTGCATAGTTTGGCAGATGTCATCACCTCCTATCAGAGAGGTATTTCAAAGTGTCCTGTAATGACTCTACTCTTCAATTCACGGCAGCTTCTTGGGCATCACCTTGCAGCTGACTGACAGGAAGCTTGACCCGGATCAAGTGCTGAAGAATCCCACAGCTGTGTCTTTTATGATAGAGTAAGAGTTTCTCTGTAACAGTATACAATGTGGGAGAGTTCCTGAATCAAGTTGAGAACAGACTGCTGGATACTATGTTAATGAACTAGTGTCTAATGATCTGCACACAGGCCACTTTCTTAATGAATACTCCCTGAGCAGCTCTATATCAGGTGCTAAATGGATTGTAACCAACAACCAACCATTAGGGCCTTATTGTGTGCATATTAGTCACCATTTGTGCTCAATTTCATCCCTATTTGTGAAAAATAGCTACGTTTAAAGCTGTAGTACACCATTAGTCCATGAATGACACCTACAATAATTGAACAACTTTATAGTTATATATATATAATTCCTTATAATGCTGCAGACATTCATCCTGAAAATGGAAAATGGCAACAAGTTTTGCAAAGGAAACATTTATTTAACATTATCATGACCATAAAGAAAACTTGGTTAAGTCTGTCGCCTTCAGAAACATAATTTCTGATAGAATAAGGTGTTGCATTTCTCCAAGAATTCCACAAAAACTCTGCACACAATGTAGCATCATTCCTTGATAACTACCGAGTAGCGCCGAGGTCATAGTATGTTAGCCATGAATCTGACAGGAACAAACTCTTTACTATGTATCCCCTGTTCTTCATCCCGATGCTGAGGCTTCTTCGTGTGTGAAACCGAGCTACTAGATTCATCCGATGCAGCAGAGACATTTCACGGTTATCAAGCACCATCATTAATGATGCTAATTTTAGAAAAGCAGCAATGAGAGCTACTGATGCTTGTGAAGCCTCTTACCGTTTAGAACACACACTGTGAAGATATGATATGCATGTCTGGCTGGAGCAGATGAAAAGAGAATAAAATGAGGATGAAACTGCAGTTATAGCTTTTTACCGACTTCAAAACATGACGTGCAAATAAAAAGTGTGTGCTGTGTTTACAGAATGCATCAGGGTACATTTGATGCTCCTTGGAATTGGCTCAATTTAGCCGAGATAATAAGCTTAATCAGTAACACAATTGCCAAAACACATTTGAAAGTACATCTTGTTTTCTGTACAGATACTGAGCTGCTGCTCAGGTTTGTGCTCATCAGATCTTAACAGAGAAAGGATTTACAGACGGTGACTTGCTTGCAGGTCAAATGCCGGCTGAGTTTCTCGCTGCATGTAATTCCAAATATTGTCTTGGACTTTGTATTCCTTATTGAAACAGCACACCTTCTGTGTTATTTGATACTTTTTATATGACAGGTTGCTATAGAATATATTTCTAGTAAATGTCAAAAATAGTCACTTGTAAGTCCACCAGTACACTTCTAAATGTGTATGTTCTGCAGCAGCTTAATGTACAGCGGGCTAGGGTTTGGCGATATATCATCAAAACGATATAAAAATGTCTATTGTATGTATTTTTCTATATTGCTTCTGTATCGCATATCACCCAGTCCTCCCTAAGGTTTGAGATACCCTGGTCTTCTCGACCTATAGAGCTCATGTATGCATAGTAAATGTATACTTATCCCCTTTTTCCTCCATGTACTGCTCATGAAGCATGCAGTGCATCACCACTCAAATATTCATCCCTCCAAAGCTTATGTGGAGTCATTTTTCTTGCTTTCAGTTTCCATTAACCAAAATACTTACAATACTAACTCAGAAGTCATGCATGCCCATGGAAATCAAGCCACCACTGTGTCTTCTTTATGTGCCATTGGAGGAGAGTGAGAAAAGAACCAGAAGCTATTAAATGGAGATGTGAAATATCCCAGCTCTAATGCATTTAGTTGGGGGGTGTGAGGGGGGGATAAAAAACACACCTGTCCCAGTAATCATCAGCATTGCGGCATCCCATGCTGGCTGGATTATGTCACCTAGCACATGGTGAGATGTGATATACGACACGATGGCAGTGGCATACGGAGACGGTAACCCAATCACACATACTATTTTGAGAATGTATGGCTTTTCCCAAAGCACAAATAGGTTTTGGGTGCAGACTGGCTGTGCCGTGGCATGCTTACACACGGATCCCCATGGGGCGGTATCCATTTCTACAGCCCAAATGGAATGAAAATGCACATTAGATATTAGGTCTTATGACTGACTGGAATGATTTTGCCAACTGTGTGTGTGTGCGTGTTTGTGTGTCGCTGTCTGCACGTTGAACAAGATCTGCAGCAATCTCCATTTAATAAAACAAGAGTGAAATTACCTCTTACTCATACCGGATTGTCCATGGTATTGGAAAATGTTTTGTCTTGGAGCTACATACCATGTTACACTGCTGGCTTCTGCTGCTGCTGATCTGGAATTTTACTCTGCCATAACATTCACTGAAAAGGGAAGTTTATAATAAGGATAAAAGAGGACAAACTTTAATACTATTAGTGATTTTTCAAAGTTAGTTTATTAACCCTTATGAGCTACTTTGGCTGTTTTTGAATACTATTCATTCTGCCTGTATACCACTTAAAAAATGTTTATCATGCCATGCCAGTATGATACAACATGCAATGTGTAACTTTGTTGCAGCATGAGGAGCAGTTGTCCTTGTAAAATGAAAAAAAATAACTTGGCAACCCTGACTGATTTACTGGAAGAATGCACTTAATTCATTCAACAGCCAAGCGCAGAAACATGAAGACTCTTCCAGTAAGTCAGTAAGAGAAGCCCAGTTATTTTTTGTCCACTTGTTACTTGGACATCATGTTGACTGCTGAAGTACAGTAGCAGAACTCTTTCTACAAGTCCTTACACTGTGTGCCAGCGCGTACAATAAGGTGACTTTGCACATGCTGCCACGCTAAATGCT
>CAFUXE010000334.1:935479-952936 GCA_903364295.1 Serranus cabrilla
GGACATTTGGGGCAGTAAACTATGTTATTTTTTTCCCGGTTGTGCATACAAATCCTTTTGAGCACCGTGTACAGATATTCAAACTAAAATGTTGCTTAACAGAAGTGCAGTGCAAACATGCAATGATATGCAATAACTGCTCAGACGAATAAATATACAGGGAGATGCAGGTTAATGTCACTTCAAAGTTACAGACTGACCAGAATGTTGATCATTTTTCTCTCTTTATATCTTTCCCCCTCTATTTTCTACTTCACAGAGGAAATTGTGTGATAACACCTCTGAAGGACACCTTCTGAATGAGTAACGCTGAGAGAAAGGCAGGCAGGTTACCAACCAGTTAGCAGAAAAGGTGTTAAGCCCCCTCTCCCCTCCTTTTTTCTTCCCCCTCAATATCTAACATCTGTTCAGCTGCTTCTAATTAGGGCTTTTACAGACAACACATTAAAATGGCCCCGGAAACCAGGCCAACTAATGACCCGCCATTGACAAGGCAGATCTTTCATGCACAACTCTGTTTGTCAGAATCTATCTCTCGTTTTCTGCCTTGACAGCCAAAGTTTGTTCAACACTTCATCTGCCTTCACACCTGTTGACAGGCCTGAGCCGAGATTAAAAGCGGGTCACTGAGTTGGCTTGTTTTTTGCCTCGTTTGCAGCATGGGATGCACGCGGTGATGGATTTTCTCAGGCAGATCATTGACATGTTTGCATGCTGTGGACATGGAGCATTTTTCACCACTCCTTCACTGCCAGTGTTTCTGTTGTGCTGAGCGCAGTCAATTCATCACTCTGCTCTCACAGAGACTTTTTGTTTACGGGTACAGATGAGAAGAGAAACCACATTAGTTCAGTAGCCACATATCATGCATTGTTTTATACGTGCCATCAAATTTCAAAGAGAGAACCGAAGCATATTTGGAAATTCACCCACAGAAAAATAAGCATTTCATGACCAAGTATAGTTTCCAAAAATACTAATTATAACAATGAGATCAGAGTGCAACTTAAATTCACGATAATGTGGTCTTAAATCATCAACATGGTTATTAAAAATGTAAACAAGTGCCTTTTTTTATATGCCCTAAAAATGATTGATAGTAAAAACAATCAAACAAATGATACTTTAAAGGCCATATCATAAATATAATTTGTGGGAGTTGCGTTTAGGGTGGTCCTCATTCACTGCCAAATATGGGCTTTTATTATTATCTCAGGGCTGTGGCTATAATAACCACTTATTCTATCCAATGTTGTTCCCAGGGTCAGTAATAACACAAATGAGTCATTCCAACTTAAATGAGTGCTTATAATTGGCACAAATAATTATTTTGTAGCTTCTTGATGATAATTGATCCGTTCTCACCACGTCACCAATTGCAAAATATTGTACTAATAGCAATAACTACTGCACCATTAAAAAAAGGGCAGTCGTAAACAAAGGAGCATTCATATTGAGCAAAAGTGTATCAGCTTCAAAAACCTATTCACGCTGTGACAAGTCAAAGTAGACTCTTAAAAACTATGACTGATTAAAGCCAGTTAGCGAGCAGCTAAAAAGAAACTATTTGCAATGACGTGATCCCACAATTCTCAGATAATCTCCTGTAATCGCAGGAAATAATCATCTGCACACGGTTAAGCTGTCTTCACTCAACTCAGCTTCTGTGCCATGGAAACGTGATTTGAATAAAATAAAAAAATAAAAACAGGAATATTTAAATGTGCAAAAAAGCATTTTTCTTTCCCATTTAGAGCTTCTCTTCATATAGGCGGAGTGATTTTCTCTGGCGGAGTACTGGGGCAATCTCACCTGCTCCCTACAATCAGCTTTTCTGTCTTTGTTGTGATGTTGCTCAAAAAAAGAGAGTCAGTGACGACATCAGTGCCTTTCGTAAAAGTTCAGAGATTAGTAACAGCGCAGCAGACAGTGAACACATCACTGATATATCATCAATTTATGAGTTCTGTTTTGGTCTCCACCACTTCCATGAAAGAGATATCAGACATTAGCAGCTAATGCTCCACCACTTGCACCAGCTAGTTGCTTGTCTGTCTGCTTTTGGTGCTGGCAAAACTAATTTTAATATCAAAATATTGACTGGAGCAGCTTGCAGGTAGCCTTTAATTTATACACTTACATAAATATTCAGTCTTTAAGCTCTAATATGAAGCAGCTTTTCCTGATCAGTCACCCATCAATACACTAATCTGTAATACATTTGTGATTTATTAGAAACTAACTCTGCCGTTCCTCATATACATGCTAATCACTGGTTGCTGCCACAGCTCCTGATTGCTCAGTTCACGAATTGATTTGTGAAGTTTTTAGTAAGTATATACCCAGATCTACATATCCACTTTCTACAAGCGTTGCAGAGGAGGGCATGTGTTTTGTAACCGTTTATCTCAGGAGGTAATTACTCGGCTATTGTTCCTTAAGTGCAGCTTCATGAATATTCACAAAGATAAAATAAGGCTTTTAGTGGCTGGCTGTATTCTTTTGTTTCTTGTTTGTATTTTTTGGATAATAACTGCATCAAACAGCAGGGTTTTCTGTGGAGGCAAAGGGGCACAGATGATTGAAAGGCTTTTTTTATGAGCTGTCAGAGAGGAGTGCTGGGAGGCCTTTTGTCAAACGGTGGACAGTCACAGGCTTAATGACCTGTGCAGACTATTAAAAAGGCAAACTGGGAGTTAAGTGCTTAGCGTCTCCATCTATCTGTCATTTCTCAAAACAATTCCCCAAACAGGCACACAAAAATGAAACCCGCTGATTTTGGAGACTTTGCATCAGATATAAGTCATGGTGGCTGGCTGTAAATCAAAAGGTAAAAAGATGGTGCTTGAATAGACCTAAGAAAATCCCTGTTAAATAAAATAACAGACTAATGGTTTGATGAGTTACAATTACATCTAGAATCACTAGTAATTGATTAGATAACACACCACTGGGTTTACTAGGTGTGACTAAATCATGTTTACCTTCCTTCTACAATTAACCTAACCAGTTCCATGCAACCAATGTGATATAAGTTAACACAGCAGTGCGGTAGAGGTTGCCATGAGCAGTTAATCTTTTTTTTGCATTGATATAAAAGTATATACCTATATGTGAACAATAGCTGCACCTAGGGCCGGGCCTCTTTCTAATGAAAGCGTGCATATGTTTGTGATTTTAAAGAAACAATGAAAACAAACAGATTAACTATTTTGTATTATTTTTCTTGAATATTTCGAGCTGAAATCAAAGCATTCCTTCAAATGAAAATGAAACAAAACGAATCAACAGTTAAAATAAATAACTTGCATTTCTTTTCCACAGTATTTACATTTGACTAAATGTTTCCAGATGACTGACATGGCATTTTTCTTGGGTACAAGCCGCTCAAGTTTTTCAGCTCCATGTTTGAGTTCTGCTCCATGTTGCTGCCATGTCGTGACATGGATGGGGTGAAGTCATGTGACTACATGTGACTACATGTGACTCCGCCTTGAAAATAATTTAAATAATCACAATGTGAAATGTGGAAATCACCTCAGACTTCTGGAGCAATGACGTTAGTATAGATTTCATGCTGCAGATATTATCATAACCTTTGAAAATCAAGAATATTTTACAAAACTAATTTTGAACGCCTTACTTGCTTTTATATTGCACATCTGTGATATTTTCAGGTATCTCGTTTTACACTTCTGTGGCTTTTATCAGGAGTAACTTCAAAGAGTGCAATGAGTTCCTGTGAATCACACAAATCAGGAGAACTTAATATTTTTATGTCCAGATGCTGTTTGTATTTGATAGAACTGCTAAGAGCAGTAAAAGTAAAGAGGCACAGAGGCAATTCATTGAAATAATTTAAGTTTTAGCCAGTCGTAACTTTGCTTTCCAAACTTGTATACACTCCTCTTTAAACAGTGCTGCTTTAGTGTTTGAAATCTGAATCCTTTGGAAACCCTTGAATGAATAGATCCATAGAGAGCTGCTCTGTGAGCAACATTGCAATTATACAATAATTGTATTCCCCTCTTATGGGAATTAACCTGCAGACACTAAGTCACTGCCCTCGCCTACAGACGTTTCCCCCTCAGAAACATCAATTTTCCCATTTTCTAATCCTCAAATTGCTGCTCATGTCAGCTCTGGAGATCCAGGTACAAACTTGCTTGGTTTAGCAAAGCCAGCCCTTTGGCAAGTTGTTTTGCTGGATGTATGCACGGACATTGTTCCCTGGAGTTTGGAGGGCATGTGTTTGGTTTTGGCATTGAAGGTGGAAAGCTGTGCACCGGGTGGCTGACTGAATTATTAGCAGAGGAAGCGTTTGACCAGGGGGGGTCCTCGGTTTGAATCAGTGAATTAGACACACTCTTTACCTCTTTAAACAACTGCTGTCACAGTGCTTTTGACCAGAGCAAGAAAGCGTGGCTGCAGTGGGTAGCAACAGGCTTGTATCTATGAGAGTGAGAGCAGGATGTTACAGGAAAAGAGCAGTTGTGCTCAGCAAACCCTCCCTCGGTAAATAGAGGTTGAAAGAAATATACTTTCATTACCCGAGTTCTGCACTGCAGCTCCTCGTCTCTAGACAGCTGGGCCGAAAGGTTACGGAGGCTTGGTGGGGTGGCAGTAATTAGAGATCCAGGGCGACCCGCTTCAGGAAATCGATCTGTATCTGGAAGAAGAGCCAGAGACCGGAAAATGTTATTCTTAAACTGCCACAATTAAAATGTTCTCTTCCTTGTCTCCTTGTCTGCTGTTTTGGATTAATCATTCAATTTGCCACAGCTGAAAATCTCATCAGACCTTTGAAGGCTTTACCCAGATTTGCTTGCATTGCTGCAAGCTTCTTAAAGGGTTGTTTGGAGGTTATGTTTGCTATGTAAATTGTTAGATTTTTTGGAATTCCAGACAGCTGCTGTGATTATATGGATATTACTTTGTGGCTACAATGCTCTAAATTTGTAGGAGCCAGCAAATTTAGTACAGTGAGCATCGGGAGGTCTTACTTACTTGGATTTTCATGATTTAAAATAATATTAAAGTAATAGGATCAGGGGAGGAAGATGTGTGAAGACAGATTCATTCAGTGTGTGAACTTGGCCCTTTTCCAAGTTGTAACCTAAGTTTTACTGGGATTCCAGCGCAGATATGTGCGGTCTCAGACCACTTTAGAAATCATTAGTTGGAAACTTTATTGACCTCTTGCAAACTGTTCATTGCACTTTTGAGTGTTTCTGTATTGGAGCCAGGAGGCCACAAAGTGGACTGTGATCAGCTAACGATCCTCTCTGCTGTGTTCATTGCAAAACCTGCATCTTTGATCAGCCTTAATCGCAGTGTCTGGATTTGGTATAGCAAAAGCTGTCTTCCAATCTGGCTCAACCACACATCAAACTGTAATTTTCTCCAAACATCCAGCTGTCCAGTTCACAGATGTGACTACAAAGCAGCCCGGAGCTCCTGTCCACAGCTGTGGAGTGAAGTTTAAAAAAGATGTGGTTCATCTGTCAACGCCTGGTTCCCAGCCAGAAGGGGCAGTTAGGCCCATGTCCCAGTGTTTGTGAGAAACATCTCACAGCCCTTTTACTTTCATTCCACCCACTTAAAAATATTAACTTTGATATTGATTCTGAGTTTGACAGCTGACGAGGAAATTGAGGTTGATATGGGGCACCCTGCAGAAATGTAGGTGCAGGCTTTGATTGTCATTTGGAGAAAGAAACAGAGAGACTTACAGGCCTGCATGCCATACTTTAACTTGTTCTGTGGACCTGCAGTCAAGAAACATTAAATTCATTTGTGCATGTAAGGAGTTAGGATTCCTGCTCTTTGTTGAAGGCTTTGGTTCTTTGTTTTACACATGTTTTGTTTTCTTAGGTAATGATGAAGTGTTTCCGCACTGAACATCCAAGAGATCACTCTTTTTCTGTGGTAGCAATAGCTCTTTTTCTATCTTTTTTATTTGATTCTACCAAAAAATATGCCTCACAAAGAGATTTGTACTTGAAATAAGAGACTGCATTTTGTTGGAATGATGAGTTTAGATGGATTTATTTTTCATTTAATGCCTTATTTCTCTGTTTAAAGGAGCTCAGACACAGAATACCAGAGGGTCAACACAAATAGACGGCAGTAGTGAAAAGACTGACACTCAATCTTCCTTTCTGTGGATGCCAAACACAAGTGTGGGCACTAATTAGAGGCTCCAAGAAATCATTGAGGGGCGGAGAAGCATTGTAACCTGAGGAGAAGCTGTTGTGTGGCGACGAGTTTCAGTCGCTGCGCTGGACGGGCTGAAAGCCTGAGGGCTTTAAAGACTGCGCTTTAGCTTTGGTGTGTCTGCTGTTTCACACAACATCACATGTGCTCACACACTACTGTGGATTCACTATCATTAACAGCCTGCAGCTGTGGCTCCACAAAACCTTATCACAATTTGTAATCATTTCTCAGATAACACTTTGTGCATCATGTTAGGGTACATTTCATAGCAGTTATGGGAGTTAAATACTCCATGGGCTCCAGGGGTTTTATGTTATTCAGCTCGGGCTATTTTTAATGGAAGAATTAACCAGATCTTGGTTTGTGTGTTTTGTTTTTTTAACCAACTGTGAGCTAAAAGGTTCGTTATATTTATCAAACCATAAATATATAAATATATGTTTCTTTTTGACAAAGTGAGTTCAGTTTGAACTGATTTTCACCTGGATTCTTACACAAAAGTTGGTGCTTTGTCTTGTGTTCACACTTCTTCCTATACAATTTACAACATGCTGTAATATTAATTCTGCACCATTTTCGGAGTTAAAACAACAGCAAAGACTTTTTAACTGGCAATCAAATAATCTCAATCTAATACTGAAGCCTCTATGTGACCCACATGAGCAAACAAGACCATCATTTCTATATACTTATTTTTAATGCTCGTCACGTGGTGCGATTACCCGCTAAATCAGACAAAACAATTTACGCCTGGAAGAGCTTAAGTTTAAATTTTCTCAAGAGAAGCTTTGCAGTTAAAAGAGATTCTTCTTCAGATAATAATTCTATATTTTGTGGTGACAGCTGATCAGGAAAGAGAAAAGAAAAGAATTGGCCAAAGAACAAGGAAAAGCCAAATGGGCAAACACACAAGTCAAACTTGTTCAGTCATTCAACAGATGGAGAGAATTCTGGGATTTGATAGGACTCAAAAGTGATCCAGAATTGGCCCTATTCCTCCTGTTTTATATAGGAAATACCTAATACACTGCCAGACATGAATCTACATCAATAAATACATTTATGTCAATGGAAGTTTGCTGTTTCACTATTACCTTTTACAGTTAAGCCACAAATAGATGCATAACCTCATTGCAAGTGGAGCCTATCTTTCAGTCACTGCCAAGGCAAATGCAGGCACCAGTCAGATCGAGGTCTTTAAGGCCGGAGAGATACCTGCTGTTAACTACATGTTTGCATGATGGCTTCCTAGTTGTTCCTGCATCTGTTTGGAGTGCTTGTGAATGCCACCAAGATTCAGTACATACAT
This sequence comes from Serranus cabrilla, assembly GCA_903364295.1. NCBI lineage: Eukaryota > Metazoa > Chordata > Actinopteri > Perciformes > Serranidae > Serranus > Serranus cabrilla. The sequence goes on from CAFUXE010000334.1 coordinate 943,008, forward strand.
GACAGGTGAGGGCGGTGTAAGAGCAGAACTCACCATTTTCAGAATGCGCTTGATTTAACCGCCTACGAGTCATCTACGCCCTGCTGTAACTTTATCTGTCCTGATCTCAGAATCAACAATATAAGAACTTCCTGGAGTGTTGCCATGTTTCTTATTCACATCCTGCAAAAGTTGCAGTTCCATACGGTCTGTCTCCTCTGGTGTGCCCTCCGCTGGAATCCTCCAGTAACACATGATCTGCACAGGAAAATATGTCATATATGTCTGTTGTGTCCATGAATACGTGGTTTAACAGCAAGTATATCTCCAGCCTAGGACGTGATGGTGTTGTGCAAACCACAGGGGCCACTAAAATCAACACAAAATTAAAGGTAGTTACCTTAATGTACAAGTTATTCATGTATTTTAATATTTTTAGTATAAAAAACTATTAATAGAGTTGCCTTATATACAATGAAATAAGATACATTTGAGATCCCTTTTAGTATTTCTTCGTTACTAATCTATTTTAGGTAAATATAAACACATATCCATTGTGGATTCTCTGTGGGAAAGCTGAAGAGAGAATATGAAAGTGTAAACATACACACACACACACACACACACTGGTGGTGTCAGGTTAGGCCATCCGATACGATCTGCAGATGTTTTGCTTTGCCTCTGCAGCAGGTGTCAACAGATGTCCCCCCCGCCCACTTGGACAGGTTGACCTCACGGTTAAAGAGAGACCACCCTTCAGCCTGAAATGATCTGCCCTGTGCAGGTCATTACCTCCCTGCCCCCTCACAGGCCAGCACTCTGCCCTCCCCCCTGTAGATAGAGGGGCATGGAAATGGAGCATTTCATAGCAGGGATCAATAAAGTATCACGTTATTACATTACGACACAGCAGAACCAAGAGGCTCAGTCCTCTCAGTGCTGGGACTTATTACATTTCTTGTGACCTTTGACCCCATCTCTTAAAGGGCTTTCACGGGTCATATATGTCCACCTGTTGATGACAGGACTTGAAGTTTAAGAGGTTTCTAAAGTGAAGTGGACAGAATAGGGAACTGTATTCTGGTCAGCAAGATTATTAATGTGAGGTTTTGCATTTTTATCCACTTTTACACTCTGACTATATAAAAAGGGGAGGAACAGCTTGTGTTAGAGCCTTGCTGCTGTTTGTTCTAATGGATCTTTGCCTGCTGCTCCATGACCAGTGAGATATTTGTCAGTAATCTCTTCACACACATTCACAGACTGATATCCATCATTCACGCCTCTGTTTCTCTATTGTGATGACGCATGATGAAAAATATTTTTTTGTTGCTGAAAATACTTGAAAATGGTAAAGAAAAAAAAAATGAAAAAAACAAGTCTAATTTATTGAAAATATTCCACTTTGTATAGTGGATCAGCTGTGGGTGATAGGACAGTTAGTATTGGTGAGCCCCCTAGAGGTTTTGGACCCAACTGCATTTCCACGCTGCATTTTTCTAAAAGCTTTATTACTGGAGCTTTCATGACACATGTGGCAAAATATAACACACAGCAGTATTATTTTAAATTAAGATAAACTGATGCTTATTAAAAATGATCTTAATAAAATTATGCTGACTTTACATCATGGATATTTATTTGCCAACAACTGATGCACTGAACAGTGACTTTGCAGATGAAAATACGAATTGATGATTATATATCACCATCATTAGCATCATCATTCATTTCATTAGTGAAAAAGATATTTCTCAGAGTTAATTACCATAAGCGGGCGAGGTATAGGTCTGCTGTTTTTGCTCAAGGGCACTTCAGCAGGCTGACAGTATTTGCAATGGTTGATGAATACAGTGATCGATATTATCTGTGGAACCCAGAGTGTACATCCACATACTGCATTTCACTTTTTTACTTTAAGATTTAATTGCAGGATTTTTACTTGTAGTGGAGTAATTTCACTGTGTGGTATTAGTACCTTTAAGTGAGTAAGTGAATAAAGAAAGATATATCTTCAGTACTGACTGTCAAAATATAAATGCACACTTTGTGTACAGAATGCATGTTGTCAAGCATATGGCAAAGATATTGATTAAGACAGCTCACACTGAATCACATTATCTGCACTAACCAAGCAGTCTAGCACAGGGCATGTTGTATACTTCATGGACCTCAATAAAAACGCATTGTAAAGACAAGTGTCTGTTTTGTTGCACTCCTGTTATCCTCCTGCCCTTATTCCAACAACCTCTGCAGGGAATTTGGGTGTCAAACCTGTCACACCTGCTTCCTCTTCAGCACAGCAGACAGGAGCATGTGCCTGGCAGATTAAACCGCTACAGAAGGGTCCCACGCAGCCAAATTATTTTTTAATTCTATGAAAGATTCCCATGGCGTGTTTCAGCCACCCTTTTTTGCCTAACTGACTGTAAACCCAAAAGCAATAAATATCCAAAGCAGGGTCGGGAATTTACAGCACCTGTAGTTACCACTGCACCGCCTTAATAAGCAACAGATGTCGGAGTGATTGCATCGAGCCTGAAATGCCTGCATTAAAAAAAGGGAGGGAATTCTTTGTTAGGTACAGTTTCATCACCTGACAAAAGCTGCTACAACTCTGTTGCTCGGGGGCCTCACATTCATTTTGATCAGTAGGTAACAGGGCTGAAATTAAAAACAATCTGGATTTAGTGTCACATCGACTCGGCTGTCGATTACCGGACAGGAAATAGCTGTCGTGAGTGGTTATCCATGATGCATGAGGCTGCTGGGAGAACACAATGTAGTACTTCTCAACCAATCTTTACCCATAATGTGTGAAAATAATATTTTCGCCAATTTACTGAGCAAATACAACCCCCATGGCAGTGTAATCAATACTAATTTGATTTGGAACAATTTTTTTGTGCTTTCAATTTTGGTTAAGATCCAATTGAAGTTGTAAATAATGGCTGTTCCGCTTTAAAGCTATCTTGTCTGACCTCATATTTATGACAGGGCAGATATATTTATTGCTTTCCTAGGGCTGGATAGTGGTGTGGCCAAAATGTTCCAAACTTTTCCAGAAGAAAGGAATAGTTATGTCTACTATATCATGCAGCATGACCAGCAGATAAACTCTAAAGCTAAGGGCTGCTGTAGTGGGACACTGTAATGATATCCTGTAAAGAAAGATGAATTTAGTGAGTCTAACGGAAGCCAGAATGAATGGTTCTCATTCCTTTCGCTCCTTTTTTTTTTTCTTTTTTATGAGAAACATGCAGCAGTCTGGACAAAGGGGCTGCGCTCATTAGTTAATCTTTGCTCGAAGGCATCTAACATTTATTAATGCATCTGGGTATGCATGCACGTGTGTGTGGGTGTGTGTGTGTTTGCATGGGCTTTGTGAGTGTGAGTGTGAGGGGGTAATTGTGTGTATATTTGCTCATGTACAGTACTGTGGCCACTGTACTGTATAGACATTGTGCATCCTTCTGTGAATATTAATATGCATATTATTCTTTTATTATTTGCTATTATCACCAATACTAATAGTAGCAGTATTTTAAATGATTGTGCAGTATAATGTTACACATATCCATGGTTCTCCACATGTGCGCTCCGGTTTAGTTTTGGCAGGGGAAAGGTTAATGTTTAACAGCATGAATGGTTCACCCACTAACGTGTGAACAAAGCACAATGGCTGCACTGTATAGGCTCCTATTTATTCAGAGTCACTTCCTCCCTTAATAGCTGGCTCTACTTTCCTCACAGAGGAAAAAAGTAGGTCAAGGAAAAGTCATGTTTGAGGTAATTCACTCTAGGGGACCGCTGCTCTGATCATTAGATGACATTGGTTAACCCCGAGAGTGAGGTCATTTTCAAGTCAAAGTTACACCCAGAATCCGGCCCGACTGGTAGCGTGTGACTGCATTTTACGGAACACGGAGGGGAAATCACAGTGGGAGGATATCAATGGGAAGGTTGAAAGGAGAGAAGCATGAAAAGCTAGTATTGTTTTTATTTACAAAAAGATAAAGAGAAGCTTCAGGAAAAAAGGAAGGAGGTGGGTTTGTGACCTTGATTAAATATTAGTTTGCAGCCGATGTACTCTGAAGGAGCTCTCGCTTTCTCCTCAGGAGTTTCTGCTTTGATGCAAGTGAACAAAAGATCCACAGCGAAGAATCACTCGGATAGCTCATTCTTGAGCTTCATGCACAAAGACCTGAACCGAACAGGAATGCAAACACATTGTTCCCCCCACCTACTGCAATTACTTGTGATGAGTGCGTACGGATTAAGCGGGATATTCCCAGACTTTTTGGATTAAGTATGATTTCATCCATGCAGATCTCTGGAATACCTTTTCATCAGGACCTTTCATGTCCAGGACGTTTTTTTCTCCTTTTCTCTGCAACAGCTAGCTCAAATTTTCCCTTCACATTCTCTTCTTAATTGCAGTCTTGATAAAGAGGCATTACAGTCATCAACAGATTTTCCCAAGACAATATATAAAGAGAGTGCCCCCAAAAGCAGACATCTATTTATAATTGTACAGTTGTAAAGTTGATTTTTGTTGTTTTTTCAGTCACTTCTATTAGAACCATATGTACACCTACTATCACACATGCAATGCAGTGTACATCTGGGCTCATATATTAAAGAATCACATACTTCTTTTCACATTATTCATCATGCACTTTATGAGCCTGTATGTTGGAGCCCAGTAATGGGGATGTAATTAAAAACATGTCATTGTGATGGAGGGCCTAGCTTTAATAGCATGAAAGCTATCGGCTTGTTTCCTCCTGAGCCAGCAAATGGATATAAAAACATTCAATCAAACCTAGTGCATTGCCACTACTTGCACCAAAGACTTAAACAGACATTTTTTGGAGGAGTTTCTGCAAAGAAATAAAATTGAAATTGACTGCCTAGACAAGAACAATTGATACATTTGATCCCATGAAGACAGTGTAGCCCTGAACTATAAAATAGGGCATTTCATAATCCAATCGTGGATAAAACATCTATTTCTCAAGAAGTGCATATGTTGTTTTTCATAACTGTTGATTTGCCCAAAGAAGGAGGGTCTTATTTGGTGTGACAGTTTGTACTTGAGGCCAATCTCTTCACATTTCTCTTCTCACAGTTATGAAAGGAGCCCGTTCATTGAGAAGTCATGCCTGGGCTTTGTTTCCTTTGCATCTGGCACATTGTCATTCAATCTGTTCCCACCTGGCTTACAACCAAACCCAAATGAAAACATCAAAGTGATACCTGCAATCTAAAGTAATTGTTTTGTCTTAAAAAAAAAGCCTCATTGTTGTATTATGGACTTTTATCTCCCGAGTTTGATTGACAGCATCAGTGAGTTTCCAGCAGGGAAACTCCGAGATGTCTTCAAGTTACATCTCGATAAAATGCTGTTTTTTACCGCATCAGAAAGGGGTTGGAAGCATTCTATCAACAACAAAACACAACATTAAAAGGAAATCCAAAAAGATAGTTCGCTGATGGCATAGCAAGTCTTTGATATTAGTAGATGTTATGTCATGAAAGTTATTATTGTAATCTGAGAAGAAAGAGCAATATTCAGCATTTAAAGAAATTGGTGGGCTGTGGTGGGCTGAGACTGGCTTATTACAACCCATATTTACTCTTATTGGTAGGTGTTACGTTTTAATAATGACAGAAGCAAAGGAGGAAGAAAGGTGACAAAGTATAAAGAGTGACAGGGTCCGTGGATGGAAGAAGTCCAACAAACACAGGATTTTGACCCAAGAGACTCATGAAACAAGAAGTCAATGTTAAGCTATTTTAACTTAGTGTATTTACATAAATCTGACCTATAAGCTAAGCAGCTGGACATGGACTAACACAGCTGACATTTGAGCCTGTTTCTGTCCACCACAGCCTGAAATCGATGACACATTGTTTCAAAGTAAATAATAATTTTGAGCATGAATCTGGCTCTTATATCATGGTAAACCACCTGATATGGTGGAAAACCTGATAGGCGTAGCAGCAGAGGGGTGAACTTTCAATTCTCTTTGAATCATTATTGACTTTAAATGACGGTGAAAAGCAGACAGTGCCCTGCTGGAGTTGGTTTCACTCACTTATTTTCAGCGACCACTCCTTCAGACAGATTTGTTGTCCTTGGAACCATACTGAGACACTCAGAGTCGCTGTGGAACTGTTGCTTGACATTATACAGGGTGAGAACATGGCACAACCTTAACCTGCCCGTGTTTTTGTTTCTTTTGCAAGCAAATAACCTCAGAATGATTCAACCGCCGGGTATGAATCACATCCTTAAATCAAATTTATGGCAAAATAAAGAGTAATCAAGCTCAAAATGTGCTCCAAATATAAATTTGTCTAACAAGTTGCACTGGGGAAATGGTTACTCATCCGTTTAATGCACTAACAAACTTCCAGCAGCACACTCCTCCTCCTGAGTGCATTAAACCCCTGCTGGTTCCTCTGACGGCTAGACGTATTGGATCGTTTTATGAATACTGAATGATCATCAGCGGTACAAAAATAAATACTGCTTAAACAAATTGAGGATAGGCCGGGGATGGGATACATTTATCAGCGTAATCTCTGAGACAGAGCACAGCATGCTGATAATAATAACTGTATATTGAGACAGTGTTATATTGTCAAGTCAATTATGCAAAACAAAGTCTACCAGTGTGTTGGCTACATGGACGTGTCTGGATGGGCGGCAATTCTATTTCAGTCACCCTGAGGTATTGCTGCAGCATTATTTTCTCGGACAAACAAGGAAAATATGCTGCAGCTGCAGCAATACAACATTTTGTGAGTTTTAGCTGTACCTTCAATGGGTAGCTGCATGGCTGGTTGTAGCTTACTTGCAGGCTAAATGTCCCACCTCACTTCACTTTATTTCTCAGTAGCATTTTCCTTCTGTGTCCGCTGTCCATTTTGCAGTTCAAGGCCTTTTAAATTATTTTAAAGATGATATTGAGAAGCCTCTGTATTGATCTTGATTGCCCAAAACACAATCAAATATATTCCTTCTTGTGTACTTATATTTCATCCTTTATTTTGCCCCAATTAATTAAAAAACAGTCCTGTAATCAGTGTGGCTTCAGGGTGTTTTCATTTGTCATGAGGCTCAGGTGGAAGTATCCTGGCAGTTTTTCTCCTGAAGGGGACAGGGTCTGATGGGGCCCTGGGGGACTGAGTGACAAGCTTCGTCACTGTGATTAAATCCTGCAGCCACTGGTCCCAGTGGGCCTTAATGGCTCTATGAGAGGAGGTTGGTAAAAACCACTAGGCAACGTTCCCTTTGAAGTACTCAGTAGGAAGCATTGAGCTAATGTTTAAGATATGTGGGGCGAATGATGACAACACACAGTTAAAAACAGACAATATACATTCAGATTATAATGCAAAATACACATTTTTTGTCGTAGACAGCTATCTTACACACATGTTCATGCTCACACACACACCACATCTACCCCTCAATCTCTGTGTTTATCAGAGCAGAGCCTTGAGTGTGACTCAGCTGCAGAGCCGGGCTTCTTTTCATGGGTCAGGCTTCCTTTCATGAGGTCTAAGACTGTGTTTGCCTCCTCAGCGATTTCTATCATACAGTCAATACAAATTGAAATTATATCGATAATGACAAATATCCCCTATTTTCATTTCATTTTTCATCAAGAGTGGGAAAAGGCTTTGGTAGATTTGTGTGAGTTAAGGTTAAAAGATAAAGATAAAAACTAGTGGAACCATAAAGGTGCCTGATTATTTAATCATTGTCCTGTAAAAGACATATATGCACAGTTTTACAGACTAGACTGACAGAGGATGAATAAAGCATTAATGTAACGTCAATCTGGCTTTCCTTCTTGAAAGTCTCACCTTTTATATTGGGCACCTGGTCAATATTTCATCCTGCATCATATCCCTCTGCAAAGTCCTTGACATGTTTATGTTTCAGATCATAAGCTTAGTGTCTTCTCCAACAAAGCCCTCTTGTCAGTGAAATGAAGCGTATGCAGGTTCGAACTGATTTAATCTAATCTCACCGCTACAGTTTATGCAAAGCACAAAACACAATCTGATTTCTGTTTTTAGGAGTGCAAGATTCCCATCAGGAGAAGATCATAACAGTGTCTGGAGAGGGAATGGTCCACAGCCCAGACTTCCCAAACACTTATCCCAGGAATACCGTGTTGGTCTGGAGACTAGTGGCGACCCAAAACATGAGGATCCAGCTCACCTTTGATGAGAAGTTTGGTCTGGAGGACCCCGAAGATGGCATATGCAAGTAAGAACACAAATAAAGGAAGAATATATTTAATTTGGGGGGACAACTTCTGGGAAAAGGTATAATTAAGGAGTAGTATGTAGAAAAACTATAGGAACACATTAACCTTTTCCGGTCAGGATCCTCATTACTGTTTTATGTGCCAACCTTCAAAAAACAAGTTCATATGGTTTAAATATTGAATTTTAAAGGACAAAAGACTGTAGCTTTTACTGCATACATGAAAATGTTCTTCATTACACTTGTTGAAAAGGGTAATCTGCTTTAGTTAGCTGTACTATTCTCCATTCCTGCTCATCCAGCTCTCATCAGATGTGGGCTTCCCCCAGCTGGCAGCCACATATGTTGGTCCGGGGTAAAGACGTGTCCTGCCTGTGTTGTCGTCCATCTTTAAAGATTTAGAGTCAGAGTGTGGCCATTTGTGAAATTGCCTTTGGTGTGCTGTGGCAGCTCGTGAATATTGAGAACCCAGCAGCGGAGTGATTTGTTTCGCCCAGGACACCATGATGACGTGATTCAGGCCCCGGCATATTTTAAGTGATGTGGTCGATATTATTATCTGCTCACGTGATTCTTCGAAAGACACGTGCCACACCCTCTGACTGGCAGTACATAAACACAAACACACACACATATACATGCAGGACATCCTCTGCTTTATTGAGGAACCCACTTTCAATTACTGCCTGGGTTTGCCTCTGTTGCCATTCAATTTAAACAGGGATCCCGGGCCCCACAATCGATTTACCCTCAGTGCATTATGCTCAGTGCCCTGCTGTCAATATATCACAACTGACTGGTTAGCATGAAGGAGCCCAATCACTGGAAGGTGGAGAGAAGCTGGGGGAGGGTGACCTCGCTAGTCATTCCTGGAGGGCCCCCTAATGGATGACAAGGTGAATGACAGTTACAGGTTTAGTTTAGGCATGGCAGCACTAGATGAACATATATCTTTTGAGAAATCTTCAGAAATTTTAAGAAAATGTGAATCTGTGTGCTGCAGTGATAGTTCAGGGGCATACACTTTCAATAAGGTATTTTTTAAGTCAGATTTTGGTCTGATTATAGATGGGTTTGCAGCTGATTTGATTGTCTAATGTGCTGCCATCCAGTATTCATGCTTCAGGTGAACATTATACTTCCTGTTCCCTGCCTTTATTGAAAAAAAACAGTATTCAAGTGCAGGTAATTTGAGCCCGTGAGCAGCACACCACCGTGCAGGTTGACGAATGAGGTTGGTGTTTCTGTTGAAACCCTGTCAGGGAAAGTTCCACAGTGGGGCAGGGTGCAGATTGACAGCTTTTGTGCCGTCCTGCCTGTACAAGACTGCACTAGTCAGCGTCCTCAGGGAGAGGGGCGAGAGACAATAACAACATCCTTTTCCAGGGTCATGCAAGTCATCGCCACGTCTACCGCTCCAGCTCTCACATTTTTTACTCCTTCCCCAAACTGAGGCCCAACAGGTTTTGATCGGATCCCAAGATACACAGTCTTGGCAGGGCTGGCAGACAGATGAATGCAGCGTGCAATCACAAGCAGAAACACACACACATTCACCAGTCTATGTCTTTTCTTGCACCCTTTTTCCTTCACACACACACACTCTGTCCCACATACACAAGCCTCTGGCCTAGTCTGCATATCTACTTTATCTTTCATG
>CAFUXE010000334.1:953039-996096 GCA_903364295.1 Serranus cabrilla
CAATGTGATGCAAATAAACAAGACTGTAATCTCCTGTCCAGTGACTCACAGCAATGGCAGGGGATAAAACAAACAACAGTGGGAGATGTGTTCGGCTTTGGTAGCGAGCCTGGAGCGAGGAGCCTGTGCTAAGATGAGAGGGAGGCTGTGTGGAGATGCTCATCTGCTATTCTGTTTGTCTGTGGCACGATGAAAAGCATTCTTACCAAATCCACTGGAGGAGAGGCATATTGGAGAGGGATCGGTCTTGCTGCTGGTTGGCATGGCAGCGGAGTCGTGCTTGACGGCTCACAGACAGGACTGTTCTCAGAAAGGCGTTTATGCTCTCTGTCAGAGAGGAAGGGACTGAAAACAGTGTTTGTGCTGCTAATCTGCATCGTGTCAGTGGTAGATATTGTATCTATTAATAATGCAGAAAGAAATGTAGGAGAAAAGCTTTGTGAATATTAAACTCCTTGCAGTGTGCAGGAAGATAATCCTATACTGTATATAGGATTCCTCTGCTCCTGCGACTGTACGTACAGTTTGGTATGTATGTCAGTGCATTTGTAAATCGGAGAAACCGCTGTTCGACATGGTGATTCTGAACACATGGCGATGTGTAATGATCAGGGCGTCCTGCATTATTGATGAGCCATCTGTCAAAGCTCTGGAGCTGTCTGAGGGCTGATTTTCAGAGGGGGAAAGCTTCTCTCTTCACTGACCTGCATTGAGGAGGCAGACAGCTAAACTGATATTTTATCCCTTTCCAAAACCATTTCATGCCAGTCTGTTTCGCGTTTATATAAATGAATGTTGCACAGTTCATGCTGACGTCTAACATTCAAACTGAATATGTGATTTTGGGAAAGCACAGTTTACCTTTCCAATACGTTTGTTTGTGCAGATTACAAACTTCCTTTCCAAATCAAAGGCAGCCGAGTCAGTAAATTTATTGACCCCCCTCCCCTTCAGTTTATTTAACATCACAGAAAATCCATTTTTAGTCGTGCTCATGTCCTTCCATGTTGTTTTACTGAAACCAGCTTGAACTGAATCTGTCAAGCTTGTGCAAAATGTAAACAATGTCCTTGAAATCCAAATATCCGAATTGGCAGCACTGAATGAGAGGCTAGCGTGCCTGTTGACGCAAATGGCAAAGTGATTAATCCCAGACTGTGAAGAGTCAGTGAAACAAGGCCGTATTGAACGCAGTGCAGCCACTAGTTACACACAGGTATAAATAATAAAGGCTGAACTCCTGAACTGCGTGTGTCTTAAGTGCTGAGGTTGGTTGATGTTAGCCTTGGCACACTGAGGGAGTCTGGAGCATGGCCATAATGCTGCTGCACTCCATGATGTTTGTTGGTATTATAGGTTGGCAGGGTGGCCGGTGAAAAGAGAGACTGTCATGTAATTACAGGGTCGCCAAGTTTGATCCCCACAGCAAGCAAAATTTTATTTTTACTTTTCTCACTTGAAATGTATTTACTTATTTTGTTAAGAAAGATTCACGACTAAACCTGTTAAACCCATCATGGTAGAAATAAATATCATTTTTTTTAAGTGCATGGGATTTTCTCAGATACGGTGTTTGGTTTTCAAGCACCAATAGCTTCTGCAGGTTTCCGTGATCATAATATTTGCAGCCAGAAAAATACTGTATCATTTAAACTCGGTTATTTATGTGGGTATTGAGGAGGTTGCCTGGAAACCAGATTTGCCTGTGAGCTCCTCGTATTTTCGATTTCAGACTATTGAAGAGAATAGAAATATGACACTGAATCCTCAACATGATAGAAGTTAAGACTTAAAAGCAATTATTTCCAAATATATTTTATTAAATACTGTTATAGAGCTTTTTATGTTGTACTTTTTGTTCATACTTAAATCTTAACCAAGTATTCTGTACAGCATTAAACAGCAATTATGATGATTCACAAAGTCAGTTTTCAGACAATTGAGAATTTCTTTTTTGAGTCCATATAAAGAGACCTGCAGCTTTCCCACAGCCAACAGACAGCACACCGCAGCATAATGAGCTCAAGGTTTGATTAAAAACGATATTTTTTAATGACAGCCTGCAGCATCAGTGTAATAGACCTGTCAAAAGGCCGCATCAGCAGCCATAAACGCTAAACAGGAAGAACAGCTGCCTATGCTGCACCGTCAACCAACCTGAGATTTGTCCTCAATATCCTGGCAATATCTAGTTCATTTTTATTTATTTAATACAGCCAGATAAATCTCATCTCTCACATCTTTTTTTAATGTTTTTTATTAGGTTAAACCTTTATTTCCCCGGGCAGCTTTATTGATATAAACAATCTCTCCTTTAGAAGGGCAAGGCAGAGCTGAGGAGACAGCAACATGGCAAACACTGAATGTGCTGACGATCACACAAGAAGAAAAAAAACAATTCAAGTTCACTAACATGAATGTGTCAAGGTGTGGCCCTTTATAGGGCACTCATTGAAATACAACCAAGTGTTACTGGATGATATTACAATTGAGATATTATTATTATTATACTGATTCACTGTAAAATGACAGTGATGAGAGTCTCAAAGTGGGCCAAATAACTGATGTCTCACAGACCAAAATAAATCCCTTTCTGCACCTTGTCTGTCTCACTCTACCAGGTACGACTTTGTGGAGATAGAAGACCCGACTGAGAAAACCATCCTGGGTCGCTGGTGTGGGTCACAGTCGGCACCAGCCAGTCACACTTCCAAAGGCAGTCAGATCAGGATCCGCTTCATCTCTGACGAGTACTTCCCCTCTGAGCCAGGATTCTGCATCCGCTACTCCCTCCTGCCTGTGGTAGGTACTCTCTCAATAACCAGGAGCTTAAAGCTGTCAGAGCATTTCTCTGCCTCTATCTCCAACTTCAGGGAGTTCACGTGGCAGTAAGAGATGCCTCTCCATGCAAGCACAATTAAAATAATTTGCTTGTTACATAACATGGTTTTCTTAATTTGCTATCATTCATTTCTGCTCATGTGTAGCTGAAGTTTAAAGCATCGTTGGGGAGAAATTATGTTTAAGGACTTGAGAACATCTGGCACCTGTACTGTCATTTATTTTAGTTTTGATGATACACACAAGCTAGGGCAGCTTAGACACAGACAAACAAAATGCCCACACTCCTTATGACAGTGGTGGGTACAGCTAAGCTGCCAAAATACAATAATATCAGAGTCTTTCCCTCAAGGATTAAAGTGGGAATTTCTATAATGGACCCTGGAACAGTTCTACGTTAGACAACACACAACAAATACAAGTGTTGTTTCAAACTCTGTAATTTTCTCATTTTCTGGGGCTCGTATTGTTTCCACTTTTAAATAATCAAACGGTTATGTTCTCTATCACTGTTCTATATAAAACCATATACCCCATTAACCTGCACTGTATTTTTAGATCCAGTCTGACAGACGAGGTGTCTCAGTGTCACTGATGGTGTTGCTTGAGACTGAGATGGAGAAAATAAGTGGCTTCACATTCACAAAAGGGCCCTCTGACCCTCGAGGGGATTCATTCAAGCCCCTGAAATGAAAGTAGGAATTAAGAGATAGAAGTGCTTTTTGTGTGGGAAATTGTCACGCTGCTGTCTGTCTGTTTCACTTTCTCTTCGCGTTTTATCATCACATGCAGTAGTTAAAAAGTAATATCCACTTTAATGTGTTTTTACTGTACCCCACTTCACACAGACACCATTTTTTTACTCTGTAGTTACTGAAACTGAAACATGTTTCTGAGAACAAGAAACAAGCTGTTGTTCTTCCTGCTCCGTCCTGATATTTCTCTTGTTTTTTCATTTGTTCCATCCCTTGCTATCTCTGTTTCCAATACACTTTTTGGCCGATATTTATCCTATTGAATTTAAAGTGCGTGCATAGTATACACTTAAACACATTCAGTGCACCAACAGCACTCCTAAAGACCAGCAAAGAGCTCCAGACTCTGCATCCACATTACCAATATCTGTCATCACAGCACAATATGAATAGCATAAAAACTGAATGACAAAGAGCCTGAATCCAGATGTCCACCCTCTGGAATTGCCGACTGAGCCACTTCAGTCATTTATACTGCGACATGTTTGTCATCATCACGTCAAATCTGCAAGAGAATGAGACAGCGAGGCTGTGAAAGCTGCTGATAGACGGACCTGAACTCTGTTTCACTCACTGCTGTGGAAAGTCGAAAAATCTTCTGCTCACTTTTCACAACAGACAAACAAAACAAATCTTATTTTGGGGCTTTTTTGTGAATGAAAAAATAATATTCATACATTTTTATATGGGCTCCACACATTCAAATACAGACATGTTTGGAAATAACGATGGGACGATGGAAGACTTTTTTTCCAGGCATTTTCTCTTAGTCTGGCATTTCACTGCAGAGCTTCACAGGGTAGGCTGCGATAATGAAATGCATTTTGATTAACCTTTATAACCTTTACTTCCTCATATTTCTGTATTGTGATGCCGTTATTGTGGATATGGATGTGGATATTCTGGCCCACATTTTATTTCAGTGATTGCTCTGTCCATTTATAATAGGTTTTTACAACATAACATGTTTCAGTGAATTGTTGGTAATTAAATAAAAAAATTCTAGTGAAGTCTGCAGAAAGTCCAATGGATGTCTCTCACTCGCAGGCTTCCCGGGAACGTATCCTCAAAGTTTGTGGGTCTGCAAGTGCAATAAAGTGTGGACATTTAGATTCAGCCAGAGAGATGCTCTTATCAGCTTCTGCCCTTAGTGCCTCACGACCTCTCACTTGACTTCAGTCAGACATTAGTCTGATAATCAGACTGAATTTCCATTTAATTTCACTTAGTTTGCTCTGTTTTAGTGCTGCAGCTGCTTCACTTCCATCCATATATGTTGGAATTTTTAACTTATAGATATCTCCATGCATATTATTGCCTATATGGTAAACTGCGGATATATGCAGTGTAAAAATGTGATTAAGGATGTGAAGCTCAGCTAGCTGGACATGTTGAAGTTCTGTGGCTCCATTCTTTATATTTGGACTTAATCAGGGAGACAGAGCAGCTCTGCCTCCAAAAAATGCTTGCATAACTCGTAAAAAAAATGTCAGAAAATACTTTTTGCTATTGATCATCCTTCTCTCATTTCTCATTCTCTTTCACTGTCGCGGTCTTTAGACCACACACACTGACAGAGAATCCTTTCGTCCCCGCTGCCATCACTGAGAAAAGCCCGGAGATAAACTGAAGAGACAACTGCCATGTTTTAACCTGTCATGTTTTAGTTCTGTTCACTTACTCTAAGTAAACAGCTCTACTCCTCATTAATCCCTAATGGCCTGCAGCTCTTTGCAATCTGACAAGCACAAATAGGCCACTGAGGTCACTGATGGCCCTTTGTATTCTGTCTGGGACTTTTTTTTTCTGCTTCTAAAGCTTTTTCGGTTCTCCTATTTCTCATAAACGTTATTATCACATTCTTTCTTCAACCCTAAAACCCAAAACAACTGACATGCTGAAAACACACTCAGTGTCAGGCTGAGGATCAAAGCTGCATTTCCAAAGAAACAGATCTGTTAGAGTACTAGCTGCTGACTTGATACTGAAAACAAGGTTACTCAGTCGATCTATCAATCGTCATGGAAGTAATGAATTGAACTGACTGGCTGTACCACTGCAATACACTGGCAAACTAGAGCCACAAGCAAAGTCCTACATTATCTAATGGTGATGGATTAATCCAGCAAGACACTATAAGAAAGAGTTACTCGATTCCAAAATCCCTGAAGTGGAAAAAAAGTGTTATATAATGACAGAGTTTCTCTGGTGTTCTTTCGAGCTGAGCAGCAGTCTGTGCTGTAGAAAGTGTTCAGTGTCTGTATTTTACTTATTAATCATCCTAAATATTTGGTTGGGTAATTGTTTGAAAGTTCTCATTAGTAAAATTATATTAATTTTACCCCAAATTTGCCTCAAAGGGTTTTTTAATTTGTGTAACATACAATACACTCGACTTTGAGGATGAAGAAAAACTCTAAAACATGAGAATCTCATATATACTAAGTATAATATCAATGATAAAATCAAACTATTGACAAACAGAATGACAATGTTAGGTAGATAAATTGCAAATGTGTGAAGAATGTACGAGGACAGACATTCACTAACTTCCAGTTGTCAAACAATATCAAAACAATGCTTTTCTGATCATCACTTTCACAAATAAAACATATTTTCTGAAAAAAAAAAATTCTTCTTAAAGCAGCAGTGTGCAGAAATTTGAGACAGAAACAGAATAAAATATTTACAGCTTGGTTTTCATTGATATATGATGACCTTAAAGCAAGAATCATCATGTTTTTGATAACAATGAGGCCTTTATATCTACATTAGGAGTGGGCCCCCCATGTTTCTACAGCAGCCCTGAGAGGACAAACCAAACACCGGCTCTGAAGAAGGCCTTTGGTGTTTTTACACTACCAAAAGGCCACCGTAGTTTTCCAACATGCTTGGAAAAGGAGGGGTGAGTGTAGGGATATTTACTTGGTTTTGATCTGCAAACTCACTGCTGGACGCCTCTCAATCCTAATTTGAAGTTAAATAGTCTAGAATTGGCAAAATATTTATAAAAAAAATAAGTGAGCAAAACTACAAATTTGACTAGAAGTCAGTGTTACCTTTAAGTACTTGACAGTTATCTCTACTCAAGACACATTTTGTGGATACTCAAAACATGTTGCAGTTGCAACACCGAGCTGTATTAGTTGCTTGTCTTGCTATCTGACATTTAGTAAAAATCTTATCCATCCCAGCTGTGGATGTTTTGGAATTTAAAAGTCTAACATATTTATTTTGCTGTAGAATGAAACTATTCTACTGTGGCCTTTAAATGTCTGCCACTAAGTATATGATGGAATAAGAGAGCGGGTTTATCTTTCATATTCCAACTCCAGAAGGTGCAGAAACCATGTGGGGGAAAGGAAGCTTTGGCCCCTGCACGTTCAGTCTGGCTTCCCTTTGAACTGTGCTGTGACAGAGGAGGAGCCCGCTAGAACAGCAGCACTCTGTTTCCTCTGTGGTCAACCAGCAGCTACTGAAACCTCGTGCCACGCAGGGGCCAGCACTTTAGTTTATATTTAAACAAGCAATAATTCCTCCCCACCACTTCCATGGACTGGAAGGGGAAAAAAATAAGCCCCGGTCTGTAATTCACAGGAAGAGATTTTAGGAAAAGTGAAAGGGCCGGGCACAGAGGTTGTTAAAACATAGAAGAGAAGGAGTCTGTTGAAGGCAGCATGAGGGGTGTTGAGTGGTGGGTTAGAGGAGCAAACAAAACATACATCATTGTCTCCATGAGGTCCCCATCGCGCAGTGAAGATTGCTCTACCAGCTTTGTTTATTTTAACTGACTGAAAAGAGTTTTACACAGTGTCTTGAATGGCGTGAGACCGGACTGAAGGAGAAAGGAATAAAATCCTAGTTAAATCTGATGGTAATGACCGGCAAAAGCCATGCAGGAGTCTTACTGTTGGCATGATGAAATTAAGGTCTGTTTTTACGCCGACCTCAATTGCAGTGTGTGGAGGATAGTGAGAGAAAAAAACACTTTCTTCACGCACAACAGGCCCCTGTTGCTTACTCAAAGCTCTCTTGTGCAAAGGAAGTGGTTTGCAACTCCATGTGAAAGAGAAGATATTGTTTTCCAGAGCTCTCCCAAGATGCTATTTCAGAAGTCTCATCTCAACATAGTTAGCTGAACCTGTCATTTTAGTTACCAGGAATAAGAGCATGTGGTTGTGCTGTGCGAGAACAAAGAGAGCTGGAAATGAGGTAATCACAGCTTGAAAACAAGGTTATTTCTTGAGGGGCAGGGGGTTCAGAGAGTTTGGCAGCAAGGTGCGTTACAAGCTTTTACACTTTGATTCATGTCTTGGGTCAACAAGAAGAAAAACATTCGGCCTTTTGCAATTTCGAAAACAAGTGTTCTTTTCAAAACACACAATTATTTCAACAGAGTTACATTGTAATCTTGCTAAACACACTGCTGCCTATGTATATATAGGATGAATCAGCTCATATTTTACTGTTCATAATTGCACAGATTTTGAAACAGTGGTTTGAGCATGCTTTGCTCTGCTGGTTCAGCTAGTTTTCATGAAAGACTGACATGAACTGCAACCAGCAGAAAACTTATTCAGGAAGCTAAAGAACTCACATCATATTAGATAACGTAAAGAGTCATGCACACATTGTAGTTATAGATAAAATATATATAGGGACCCTGCAGTCGAGAAAACATGATAATTTCATGATTTCCCAAACTTCTTCTGTGCCACTGGTCCTGCATGTTCAAGGGCTCTTCCTGCTCCAGCACAGCTGATTGAAATGATCAATTTATTAAGAATCCCTGAAGCTGCTTGGTAAAAAAAAAAATAAGGCTTAAGTTCATTCAGTTTGAATGGATGAGTGGTGGGAGGATAAGAAGGTAATATGGATGACCCCCTTGAATATTAATCAGACTTTCTGTAAATTTCTCTTTATGGCAGCATTTCCCAAACCTTTCCCAGAGCACGACTTGCCCTGCGTGTTTCAGATCTCTCCCTGCTCCAACACAGCTGATTCAAACAAGCTTGTTATCATACAGCTTCAGGAATCCATACCGAGCTGATCATTTCAATCAGCTGTGTTGGAGAAGGGAGAGATATAAAACATGCAGGACCGGTGGAACTTCAGGAGAGGTTTGGGGAAAAGATGCAGTAGAAAAAACATCATGCAAGGCCCTTAATGGTGCATAAACATCTTTATAAAGTGTCCTTAAGGCCTTAAAATCAAGACATGATGGAGTACCATATAAACTGACCTATATGCTAGAAAACTGTCTGTGCACTGGTACACCACCACAGGCAGCTGCTGCCCTTTTTATTTTTTCGCCTGAGTCTGCCACTGTCCCTGATAGTTCAAAATTGTTACCAGAATTTTGCCTGAATATGTAGAAATAAAGATTGCAATCTATAAACAAACATAACCTCATGTCATTCTGTTATATACA
The DNA here is from genome assembly GCA_903364295.1 of Serranus cabrilla. Lineage (NCBI taxonomy): Eukaryota > Metazoa > Chordata > Actinopteri > Perciformes > Serranidae > Serranus > Serranus cabrilla. The sequence goes on from CAFUXE010000334.1 coordinate 962,067, forward strand.
AGGACTTCTTACATTTGAAAGGAAAAAGTAGACTGTGTTTCCCACTGTCACACTGATGCAAAAAAACCTGCAGCAGGACCTGGACTGACCTGGCTCTCAATATGTTATGTCAAATCAGCATACTTTCTATTCCACTGCTTTATTAAATGTCATTCAAATCACTCTGTTTATATACTGTCCCAAAACAAAATGGCAACAAACGAAGAGTTATGTTGATCATAACCAGCTCTTGCTGTTTACTTGCTATAAATATTTCATTTCAAATATCATCCTTAATATATCTAAATCAGTCTAATCATAGATCTAGAGTTACTCATTAATCGTTGTTTATCTTATATCATAACTCCTCCAGTTCTGCATGTGCTCATGTATTAAGTCTTAATATGTGAAACGAGACACATGGACGCTGCTGTGAATACATGCCAGCTAAAAGTGTGTGGTCCATTTAAGCACTTTGTTTGTGAATTTCTTAAACGGGAGCTCTCATCTGCTACTTATAGCTTTATTCACACCATCTTGATGTGTCTCTGAAGGATTGCCTGGCTTCTCTATCTGAAGCTGAGCTTGCAGAGCGCCGCTAATTGGGGGAGTGTTGCACCATCGACATTCACAAGCTGTTAATGGCTTCCAGTCCGCGCTGTAAGCCACTGCCAAGGCTCGACTAATAAGAATCACAGCCTTCCTTTCTGTTGTCTGGAAATACAGCTCCGCTCCGATAAAAAAATACTCAGTTTACCCTCACTACAGTTGTATATGACCAGTCCTTCCTTCACAAACCTCTTTTCACATTTGTGTCTGTTTACCTCAGAAGGTGCCAAATAAACCAAAGATATGTTCAGTGGTTGTGAAGGCAGCCTCATTACAATGAGTCAAATCAGTGGCATGAACACAGCTGCGTATCACATGTATTTTTGTAGCCTGTGGTGCAGCCATGTCAAACCACTGGCATCTTATTTTGAAATCCATGCCAAAGGGACTTGAAGTTTAAGCGTATTGCATGGACTCATGCTGTCAATAAATCTTCTGGGTGCTTCCTGTCTTACACAATTTATTCAGCATAACTTACTTTCTGATCTGTTATACTAAATAATTGTGTCTAGTAGACCTGAAACAGTGTGACATCCATCTTCAATATCTCTTTTTAAACATATATAATCCACGTGATGGATAACTTTTTCCAGGTGGTTTTACAGCTCAGTGAAGTTTTGGTTTAAGTAGTCAATAAGAGTGAGGCCACAAATCTTTGCAATGTTAGTGCTTCTGACGTAAAGAAAACTCCTCTAACCCCCATTTCTCACTGGATTCCTTTCTAATTCAAACCCATAAGTCCTCAAAGGAAAGATACAGATTCCTGGAATCATTTTTTTTCTTTTCAAACATTTCTGCCTCTCCAAAAGCTTAAAGACGCAGCTGCCAACAGCCGATGTTTTCAATGCTCCACAAGCTCCTTTTTTTCTGTAAGTGTCACAATGTTGCCTTCTACCTGTCAGTCAAGTAAGATTAGAGAGACCAGAGAGCTGACATGTTGGACAAACGTAGCGTCACAGGACTGAAAGGTTTAACAGATTAGCCTCTTCTCTCGTGGGAAGACCAACACCCAGGTATCAATCTTCTGTGTGACTGCGCGCTGTAGCCTGGAGGGCTGCGAGCTCGGAACAAATAATACTGCCGCCTACGGGTGCAAAAGGGAGAAATGTTGTTATGCAAAGTGGGTAGAGGAGGTGACAGAGATGTGATCACATTTGACAACTGAAAAAGTGATGCCATTAACTCACATTTGCCTCTCGACCTCAGTGCATGGATGAAGTCATTGCGATATGTGCCGTGTTGAAGTTAAGATGCTTGATGACCTTGTTATTTTTATCAACCCCAGACATTATAAGTGTAGTCCCAGACTTATATGCAGAATAACAGGCACACACCAGACATAACCTTTTTTTATGTATTTATTTTTATCAAGAGCTGTAGTAGATTCAGGTGGAAATGTATATCAATCTATTTGCTTGAGAATACTATGTACTACTACAACCAAAACACTCTTCAGTTTGTGGGTCTGGGGACCAAGTCACTGCCCCATCCTCTCCTGGTTTCCAGCTTCCCTCCTTCACCTACTCAGCAAGAGGCTCTTTCTGCCTCCTCCCCCATCCTGCAAGCTGCTTGTTTCTTACTCCTTTTGTCCAGGCCCTATTCTGATAACAACCACCACGCTGATTTGTCTGGAAAGCCTCTTCAGTCGATGTCCACAGGGAACAGCGATACCGGCTATCCCCAGCTTTTGCACTCCTGACCTAAGGACGGGTACTCCAAGGTCTTCCTCTTGTTGGCCTCTTTACATCCCTCCACCCACGGCACTGTCAGCTCAACCAGAATGACTTTTTGGTCTCTGGTTGACCACAGTACAATGTCCGGACAGAGGGTTGTGTGCGCAACCTTTGGTAACTGCAGCCTCCGTCCCACATCAACTGTTGACCCCTGGGACCTGGCAGTTTGCAGCTTTGCTCTTTTTGTTGAGAAAGGCCTAGCTCCCTCCTTGATTACATCTGTGCTGGCTGACTTCTTGTTGCATCTCTCCAGAAGCAGAAGCACCATATTACAGCACAACCTATACTGTTTTTGAGTTAAAGATGGTTAGCACCCTAAAAATATATGTGTTTATGTTTCCATTGAAGTTTATGCACATTTTGAAGCAAAAGATTTGAAATTATGCATTAAAGAAATGCGAATTGGAGACATTTCCATTAACTGGTCTAGAGGGAATAAACAAAGCTGCATATACTTACTTTTGTCAGAAGTTGACAAAAGTAAGAGTGTAAAGTTTTGCTGTTGGGGAAACAGCTCATCAGTCATGTCAGTTAAATGTTCGCTAGGTCAGAACTTATTAGTGGTTTCCATCTCCCATTTAGCATGTTAACCACTACAAAACGCACATTTTTCAAAGTTTTATAGAATTTTGGTATTTCAATCAAGCTTTTCTCATGCTAATCTTAAAAATACGTATCAGAATGAATTGATGGAAACACAACTATGCATGGATCAACAAGTAGCTGACAGTTGTATGTAGCTCTGCCAAGGTTTTCTCCTTGCCAAAATGTTTACCTAAGAAGAGTTTCGTAGGTAAATTCACCTACTTCCAAAGTGCATGGGGGTTAGCAACACTTATGTATGTGAAAACAACTTTTGTGGTATAAAAGTGACTTCTGCTTGTGGCCTTCATCAGGGTCATCCATCCAACCAAAGTATTTGTCCAATACATCAGCCAGTGTGGGATCGTGTGTGAAATATCAGCCTGTCTGGAATCTTCAGCAGCTTTAGTCACAACTATTCCACACATTACCAGGTCGAACACATAAAGTTTAAATTGGGCCCCAGATGGCCTGGACAGTCATGGTTTCTGTTTAACTCAACTCAAGTTCAAACCACTGTAGCATTTAATGAGCCTGAACCCAATTTAAACCCACTTTTTTTTTTTACCATGACATAAAACGTACCGTTGCAGAGTCAAACTCTCCTTTTTATACCTTAACAATTTTACACTTTGCACATATAAAACACATCTTGTCAAGGCTGACAAAGTTGTTCCTTCTGTGTAATTTTCCTGTTTTAGCATTCATTACCGACGGCAAGCTTAAAAGCTCTTAAATGTCACAGAGTGTCTGCCCTGTAAGTATCCTGAGGCAGGGTGTGGAAGCTTTGGCAGAGAAAAATACTTTTTCAGTGTACAGGTCCAAAGTTGAAGCCTATAAAAGCAATATATTTTCCTGTCGTAACTTTGTAGATAAAAAAAAACAACCTGTATTTACTGAATGAGTGACCTTTCTTCTCCATCTCATCTGTTGGTTTTCCCACAGAGTGTATCAGAACCTGAAGTCCCTGCAGTTCTCACTCCATCCCAGCAGGGTATTGAGGAGCTGTCAGAGGCTGTGTCGGGGCTGGGCACCTTGGAGGAGGTCATGAAGTACCTGGAGCCAGAGCGATGGCAACTGGATATGGAGGAGTTGTACAAACCTACATGGCACGTGCTGGGGAAATCATTCATCCATAACAAGAAGGCCAGAGGTAGGACACTTTCAATGCTGTACATTATAATGAAATAGAATACAAAATTACAATGTGATAGTTTACAATTGCAGTAGATACAAGAGTCATTAGAAGAGACATGCATTTACATTGATTTGTGTGATTAAAAATCGCAAAGTTTGTTTCCAGATGAAGTGATTCCGGTCATGTCTTCTCTGTGTCTTTGAGGAGGGGCTGACCTCAATCTGCTGAGGGAGGAAGTGCGACTGTACAGCTGCACTCCGCGTAACTTCTCCGTATCCTTGCGTGAGGAGCTGAAGAGGACAGATGCCATTTTCTGGCCAAGCTGCCTCCTGGTGAAGCGCTGTGGTGGAAACTGCGCCTGCTGCTCTCACCGCTGCTATGACTGCCAGTGTGTCCCCGCCAGGGTCACGAAGAAATACCATGAGGTAAATATCAATTTCATCATGAAGCATGATGGAACATGGAACCTGTTAAAATAATTTTGACACATTTCTGACACAAGTCTTTGCACTTTTAAATAAATGCCATTTTAGTTTGGTTCATTGGCTGAACCCTCTGAACTGCATATCCTGTGATTCTCTCTGGCCTTTCCTAAACTTACCCTTTCACCAATATTTCCATTTTTACTGCATAATATAATAAACAGTTTGACATGACACCTGTTGAACAGTCATACATTAGGTTGAGTATTCCATGAACTGTTATGTTGTGCCACTATTATGGCAATTCAACATTTTACCCCAGACCTACTGCAGCAGCAAGGCTCTTAGAAAAGCAATCTTGAGACTCCAATTAAAAGCAATTTTAAACTATATTGTCAGGGGCATTTTGCTTCAGATTAAACATAATGCCAGACACCTGTATCTCTTGAACAATTTGATTTGAAGCCAGAAATGCAATGTTTTTTGCAATGTGTCAGGAAATTAATTTTTGTCCTTTAGGTCTTCAGTGTCTGCTTTCAAAAGCACACAGGTACACAAACTGGTGTTATTTCTGCAGTGTTTGATGTCCAGCTCTTAACTAAAGCGTCCTCCTCTCTGACAGGTTCTACTGTTAAAACACCGGAGCGGTGTCAGAGGCCTGCAGAAGTCCATGACTGATGTGCCCTTGGAGCACCATGAGGAGTGTGCCTGTGTGTGTAAAGATGACTCGGACTGATCTCAGACATGTCTAATAGCTGCCACTGGAATCACACAGGACATTAGAAATGAACCTCTGCCGCTGTAGCAGTGTTCTGTATCTCTTCCACTTCCACTGGGAGCTAACAAGATTGTCCCTTTATCCTGTTGTCCTTTCGCTAATTGGATGAAGCAGAACAGACTGGAATCTAATAAGTCTTCTGAATGGATTTGACTGCTGTGGAATACCAATAGTGTGCTCTGAGTGCATTTTAGAGACAAAAATTCACTGGAGCAGATCTGGACTATTACCCATGTGCTCTGAAGACTATTTTCTTCAGCTCACAGATAAGAGCATTGAGGCATTTTTGCCTCTTCTTGAGGTCTCTTTTAAAGTTCAGCCAGCGTGGGCTGATAGTGTCATGGAAAATGGGAGCTTCTTTGTTGAAGTACTGTTTTACGTCTATAAGTGAGCTGGTTCCAGCTGCCTTACTCCCTCAGCTCCTCTATTATTACCATCAAGGTGAAGAAAGGTGCTTTTTCAGGAGCAGTTTTCCTCTGCTCCCCTCTTGTTTCACCACAGATTTAATCTGCAGCAACAATATCGCTGAAGTGCCTTGCTGATGAGACTGTATTACGTGTATATATTTCAGTTACTTCCTGTACTATCGTGCCTTTTCTACCAAAGATTCTCAAGGAGAAGAAACAAGTTGCACATGTAGAATCAGTTGCCTGCTGTCCATTACAACTCTTCATTCGACCCATCTCAGCAGTTTCAAATCCGCTTACTTAGCATCAAGCTAGAGTATTCATATTTGGTATTTATTTGCTTAATGAAAGGGAAATTTGTGTCACTGTACAGTAGTATTAGCCTCCAGTTTTCATTCTTAGTCATTTTACATTGCCATTGTGTCATGGATGTTTTTCATTTTCTGTATGCCAAAGTTATTTATCTCTGCTTTTGCAATAACTGTTTGTGTATTTCATTGTACTGAACGTCAAAAATAAATTCTTCCATTTCTATCAGAGGTTCAGTTCATGGGACTGGTAGATAGTGAATAAACACAATAGAAAAAGGGAGAAGATGATTTAAAACATTACAAACTTTATTTAAATGGTTGCATTTAGTCCTAAAGCAAAGACACATCACTTGCAAAAAAATGTGGTCATATTTGGAAATGATGTGTTGTTTCTGGTATGCTATTTGTACAAGTAAGAAGGATAAACTCTGACTATAAAGTGTATGTTCTTTGTGAGTTATAGAAACCAAATGTCTGTCATTTCATAATTCGAATGATAAGAAATGCATTCCTGAAATGTGAAAACCAAACCTTCAACTACAACATATTCCTTTGTGCAACACATTTCTTTCATCAAAATCACAGTTATAGTTAAGTTCAATCAGTTTGAATGGATGAGTGGTGGGGGAGGATAAGAAGGTCATATAAATGTTGCCTTGAATTATTAATCAGATTTTTCTTTCAACACAAAACAGAGGACTTCATATAAGTAAATCATTTTCTCATTATAGCAGCGTTTCTCTCTTGGAGTAGCACTTGCCCTGCATGGTTTAGATCTCTCCCTGCTCCAGCTGATTTAAGCAAGCTTGTTATTGAACAGCTTCAAGAGTTGATAACAAGCTGATCATTCAAATCAGCTGTGTTGGAGCATAGAGAGATCTAAAACATGCAGGACAAGTGCTCCTCCAAGAGAGGATTGGGGAAACGCTGCACATAGCATTTCTCCAAATACAGTTTATACTTCACAGATATCCAAAACAAAGACTTGAGTAATATTAACACATACAAAAATCTTACGAACTGAAGCAGAATTCAAATAAAATCATCTAACAAAATCATAATTCAAATAGTTTCTGCTGAAAAAAAGCAAATTAATAGAACAAATTTACACAAATCTGTTGTAAGTTCCGTGCTTTTTTGTACAATGCATACCTAATGATTATTTACAGTACAGAGTTGGTAGCCCCAGGTTTAATTGTGAACTTGTTTCCAAGCTAGCATTTCCCACTAAAAGAATCATCCATATTTTTTCTAATGGGACTCTTCAATGCTAAATTGTTGAATAAAATGTCAACAAAGGATCAGAGAAGTTTTCAAAGTACCCCGCTTGTGTGACTCTTTAGGGCAAAACATAACCCACATTTATATCCTAAATGCCAGTCTTGAACCACCTGACTCAAATTTTGCATGATGCATGTACGTCCACAGATAAACATAAGCCTTTAGCTAATCTATTATAATGATCTGAGTAATAAAAAGTAACCAACAGGGAGTAAATTTAAGAATTAGGGATCTTTTAGATTGTGACAAGTGGCTTTTTTGCGGTCAGTATGTTGGGGAAGTTCAAACTTTGCTCAAGCGAAATTATCTATTGGCTTTATGCATGAAAGAGAATGACTTTCAGAGTCACTTGTAAGTGTACTTGTGAGTTACTAAAATTTTTCTCATATCACTTGATCAACCTGATATTACGAGCATTACCTTAAAACCTAAAGAGTAAGCACTTCTCCCCAAAGCCTTATCTATTTTTTTCTTTATTTCACAAGCTCCTTATCAGACACTGAGCAGGGTTGTTCATTCTCCCCCTTGGCCATCAGGTCACCCAGGAGGAGGTTCTCATTTGTCCATCTCACGCTGCTGTCCTGGCCAATTATTCTGATCTAATGTGAGCCCTGGCAGGCATCTGCGGTGACGCCAGATGCTACTGCATAAACCCGCCGGCTCCCAATTCCCAGTGTGGTTTTTGTAATATTAAACAGACTGCCTTCCTTAGTCAGTGCAGTGTTTCTTTTCGGAGGAAACCTCACTGCGCTGGCACAAGATGTGACACAGCATGGGCAGTTGGTCTGGTTCTTAGCGTGTTTGTGTATGTGTGAGTGAGTTTGTGGATGTGTGCAGCTACAATCCACCACTTGATGCTGCAACCCTTCACCCACATGTCCCTCTGGTCATTGCCACCGTCACTGTGAAACCAAAGCCGCCTCAGTAAGGCCAGACCTCAGCATCACAGTGCAATTAAAGTGTCTCTTCTTAATGCAAGAAACAAATTTTAATTCATTTTGCCTCTGAGGAAAAACAAATCTTAACCTGCACCCAGCTTAGGAGTGTTGCTCAAGTTTTGACAAAGAAAAGAGCAGTTTGAACAGAAACTCAAACTTTGCAAACATGAAATCCGAGCTGCACTGTCATTTTGCAGTACATTTCACAGGGTAGTGCAGACACTCCAGCAGTGGTTGTGAAGCACCGGAAATTGCTACCAAAATAACAAAAAGCACAAAATCTCTCTGGCTGAAGCCTTTTTGAGTTTGAGACTTGCTCTGAACAGAGACTGAGGCCCAATGACAGTGTTTCTCTGCCTCCTCTACACATGAATCATCTCTACCACAGGCAGAAACACACACTTAGCTCCAACATCTCCTCCTACAAAGACTTGTTTAATAAAATCACTGGACTAACCTCTAATCAATTACAGGCTGACCTTTCCTCTGCATATCTGAAAAGCTGGACAGATGGAGCCTCCTACACCTTCATGAAATAATGAAGCCAAACTCTTACAGTGCGTCATGGAAGATTTGTCCCTGATATTTTGTTCTCAAAGGAAAGTGTGGAGGTTGTGTCTTGTGTCTGTATTTTGTTAAGGACAAGAAACATGAATGATGTAAATTGAATATATACAGTATATTTTAGAATGGGTAATAGGTTTGTGAAGAATATTAAGTCAAAGGGCCCCATAGCTTTGAATCATGCAAGCACAATTACAAGTGCAAGGCAGCAGGTCTTCAGTGCACAAACTGTGTGGGTGTCTTAAAGAGCACCTGTTCAAGTAATAAGTACTAAAGGGCTCGGTGAAGGTATAAAGCAGAAAGAATTCTGCACAGGTTCAATGTCAGCCACTCACATTGGCACACTGCAAATCACAGGCAAGACTCAAACACAAAAATAGGTGAGCAAATGAAAAGACCATATTCAGCAAATCAAACTGCCTAATGTGAACACATGCAGTATTTTTTTGCCATTTAATGCTTTTTTTTTTACAACAAGATCTCCAACCTAAATGACAAAATAGACCATTTGTCAATACCACCCATAACGACACATATAAGCGTTTGTCCAAATGACCCAAATGCTCACTGTACAGACATAGCACATATCATCACACTCACCCGATGCTCGTAGTTATAAAAAAAAAAGGCTGCATTTTCAGTGACCTGACCTGGGTCAAGGCCAAAAAAGATCCTGGTTCTGCTTTATAAAAGATAGTTTAAAAAGTAAATAAATGTACATACATGCCTAAAGTGAAGTAGTTATGAGGGTGACATGAACCACAGAAGTTAAAAAACGTAAGTTACATAAAAAAAACTTGATTCATAAAACTGTACAACATGGATGTTACATAAAAAAATGTAGGTTACATAAAAAGGGGACATAAAACCCTGTTCTCCTGGGTGAAAGTTTGCCGTTTGTTCAACCCATCCACCAACCAGGACAAGCCAGTATTTCACATATTAAATGGTCACAGCATACAGGCTGTCCTCATGTCCATGATTGTGTTGCTCATATAGTAAAATGTGACTCTTTGCAGTGGTACAAACATGAAATGCAAGTGAAGGAGTTGGAAAGGACTTGGAATTACATCATATAATGTTGTCATAAGAGTCTTCAGACATTTCTGATGTGGAACTGGTAAATGGACATAAAGATAGCACCCCCTACTTTCTTTTTTTGCTTGTTTTGCAGAATATTTAAAATAACTCCATCTGTCACACTCGTCTGTTCCCGAGGGTTTAAAAACCCCTCTGGCCCTGTCTCAAATCTCAACCACCAGCACTTTAGCCAGCAACAACTGTGGTCATGCAGTTTCCACTTATCTCTGTCATCTCCCATCACAGCACACTATTTTGAGACAACACTGTTGTGAAATGCATATGCACTTTAAATATATGAATATAAATGTACCTACAATGAAAACTGACATTTCAATTCCCACTTACTTGACCATCAAGGCATACTCTGACATTTGTATGTCTTTGTATCTTTTCTTGAAGTGTTTTCCTTAAAGTGGCTTGCAAGTGCTGTTAGCGCGCCCCCATTAATATCATGGGTCACACCTTGCTGCAAGCGCACAGCTGTGCCTGGATGCAGAATGCTAATAAAGCCAGGAAGACATTTAAGGAACAATAAAGCAACATTTGAAGCTTTTCTTTCTCTAACAGATGTCTAGGGGGGGAAATACAACTGCATTTGGAAAGTATTCCCTGCAGACCAGCTAAAAAAGCAGATTCAGTGTGAATCTTCATCACCTATGCTGCAGAAAAAAGGGCAGGTCACAGTCCCGTCCTATTTTCCTTCAAGTGACATTGTTGTGTCTGCAAGAGGAAATCTGAAAAGATTCACTACAGCTTTTGCAGAGCCCTCGCATTTGCAACCATCAATCTCCTGTAACTGGCAACTGACTATAAATTTCAACATGCAGTCTGGGAATCGATCGCAACTCTAGGTCGTTTATAACTGTGCCGGGTCTTTGAGCACTGACTGATGGTGAAAATATGGCAGCCCCCATCCAGATGACATCTCCAGCATCCCTAATTGGTTCACAGTATATGGAGGGAAAGGCCAAATTGACGGGTGCATGTTATGTTTTGATAATTATAGGGTGCTGCAGGAGCGGTTTTCAGAGAACCGGCTGTTGTTGCTGGGAATGTAAGGTCCTCGACGTTAGCGTAGTATTAATCATGGGTCAGGAAATCGTTTACAAAGCAGCCGGGCAGAGGAGAGCTTCATGTTAAATATACTGTAGGTTGAATCATTTGACAGATGTCTCCCATTTCAGCCTTCATCTCCTCATTACGTCTAACGTTTAACCACTCCATGTAACCACATCAAGGTGAAGCTTTTTACTCTGAACTCTATAATACACTGTGCATTAAACATCCTGCCATAAGTTAAAAATGTAAGTGTACAGTATATACAACAATTTGACCAAACTGAAAAACCGCAGGGAAAGAACAGTACCTGAAAAAGAGTGGTGGAAAAAGTATTCAGATCCCTTATTAAGTAAAAGTAGTAAAACCACACTGCGAAATTACTCCACTACAACAAAATGTACCAGCATTAAAATGTACTTAATGTATCAAAAGTAAAAATACTCACTATGACGAATGGATCCACTCACTCATCATTTTCTAAATACATGGTCACACATAAAGTTGGAAAAATTTAGTTTTTTAAGGTCTGAGAAAATATCCACTTTATCCGTCAAGAATCAATCACATTGTCACTGTAACTTCATTAAAGAGGTCAAAAATAGTTTATTCCAACTTTATAGCATGCCGCGTATTTGTATTGATGCATTCATCATGTAAGCAATGTTTTAATTTTGTAAAGATGGAGCTCATTTTAACTGCTAAATATACTGTTACTGAGTAAAAAGTACAATATTTGCAGTATAAATGATAAAGTTACATAAAGTAGAAATAGTCGAATAAAATACACAACAAGATCTCCAACCTAAACGACAGTATAGACTATTTGTCAATGCCACTCATAGCGAATAGGAGTATTTGTCAATAGCGCCTCGCTGTACAGCAGCGTGTTCTAAAAAGTATCACACACGTCATTATACAATCACATATGATTCACAGTGAATTTATGCTACAAAATCACTGACCTACGTTTAGGGCAAAAAACTTCCTGCTTAGGCGTTATAAAAGACAGTTTAAGAAGTAAAGAAATTACGTTAAAAATCTTTTACTTTTGTTTTCACATGGGTCACAAACCCTGTTATCCTGGGGGAAAAACCATTCAAAAGTGTACTTAAGTACAGTACTTAGTGACATTCCACCACGGGTGAAAAACTACTATAGACTGCTGTATTGAGTCTGGCAAGTTGTCACCGCCCCGGCCTCCATTGTATCATGTCACTCTCAAATCGTTTCACAAATGGCAACAGACTGAGACTTTTTCCCCGAGCACATCTGGGACAGTGATAGTGTGTGAGCTACTTTCATGTCATAGCATATCTCCTCCAGTACACCCACAACATGGTGGCAGTGTTGCGGATGGACCGAGGATCCGGGACTGATGAGCTCTGACAAGCCTCTCACAGCTGATGCTATTACTCACAAACGTCCGACCTCGCTGATGGCCATGAGGGAAATGCATCCTTCATAGAAAGCAAGGTCAGAAGTCCCTGATTCCTGTGTCATCCAGTTAATTGGCAGTGTGCTCTGCTAACCCTGGAGGAACACTTTTGTGGGTCTCTAATGATGAATTCAAACTAAGGGGAAGGCAGTTTGCTTTTTTTTTAGTATTTGGTATGCTGTTATAATATTCTGAAGGGCAAAATAAACGCATTAGATAAAAAGAAATGTTGTCATTCATTTGAGTAGATGTTTGAGCTCCAAGCCTCAATAGTCAAACATAATTTATTGGGATGAACACAAATTCTCAAATTCAACAGTCGTTATCTCCTCAGTATGTAACCCAATCTAACACAAAGGAGGCTGGTCATGGTTAATTAAGTATGAATCACTGAAATTAAAGTGCTCCGTGGTAAGTAAAGTAAAATTGCTGGAATCCACAAAGCAGTAAAATCACAGGTGTAAGTAATAACCTCATTATTGCTGCTTTTGATTTAGATGTGCAAGTTCCATGGCCCAAACTATGCACATGCTGGGTCTCTGACATGGTTTACTGGAAATACTCTGCCTTCAAATCAGTCTGATCCCACTAAAGTACGTGAAAAGACTTCCTAACACTGAATTCGGTGCTGGTGGCAGGTAATGTGTTAAAATTACCTGCCACCAGCATGAACAAACAGCAGACTTTCACCCAGAGGAACAGGATTTGTGTCCTGTGTGAAACCAAAAGTCGAAGAGTCAAAGCTTGTGATTCACATTTTTTTCATGTGACTTCCGCTGTTGAACAGAATTATGTGTATCAAGATTTAATGACTAAATGATGTGCTCATGGCATGAAATTTTCACACATTACATAACACCTTCAAGGAATCTGATGTTAAAAAGTAATGGTCATTTTATGTATTTATTATAGATCTGGTTGCTTCAAACAGAACTCTGTCATGGCTACAACATGGGAAGTTGTGTACACGACATGCTTGTCAGTTAAGTCATGAAAATATCAATGCAAGACAAAAGCAGTATTGAGGTTAGTGTCTGCGATGAGCCACCAAGGCAAATAATGTATTAAATAATGTATAAAGTTACAGCATGGGTAACATAATGAAGGAAATGCAGAGTTATTGCAACAGTAAAGACATGAGGTCATTGAGAATATCAACATCTCCCTCAGACATGTTAAACATTACAAAGAAAAACTCAATTAAACCAAAACAACAAACATCTACTGACCACCTACTGAAAAATGAACTTCCATAGCTTCCACCAATTGTTATAACGTCAGAAAACACAACTCCACCTTAGAGGTCTTTGACAACAAGACGTAGAAGCTGATATCGACTCTTCTGATGAGCACATGACCCAATTTAAAGGCATCGTTAATGGAATAGATGACTGTAAGCATCCTCATCAGTCAAACTAACTTCTGTGAATGAAGGCTATACAGCCACCCGCATATGTTTCTATTTATTTGAGCAAAGCATTTGGCCTAAATATAACAGAATTCATATTTTTTGATAACTGCTCCTCACTGATTATGCTCCTGAAACTGGAGACTGTCATGGCAGGTGACTGATACGTTGTGGGTACATAAGTGACACATGCATGCTGCATATGGCTCTACAAAGGTCACAATGTCCCAGGGGCCTCTGGGTAATCATTCACCTGGAGCCCCCTGTGGCTGCCAGGGGTCCTAGATCCCAACAGTCCTCTGACACTGAAAGATAGCCAAGAGGATTCTCCGCAACACCTAATAGGTCCCAAAGGTAATAAAAACAAAAAAAATATGTACAAAGTTTTATATGTTTTGTGATTTGTAGATTAGCTTTACTCTTAACTTAAACACACTGAAGCACATAATTGCTTTGGTTTTGTTAATTGCCATATGCTTTTCTGGCTGTTGAAATGACAACAATGCTGACTGATTCAGTGATTTTCTTTCAAAAGAACACAAAGGAAATGGCCAATTTAGGAGTCAGTGAAACAAGCTTGAATCTTGCATGTGAAGATAAAGTTTTAGCTTCACTTTTGCATCCTGCTACCTTCATTTATTTCTACACCTTCTACCCCAACAGTGTCACCTCGTTTTAAGGCAGCCACAGTGCCTGCCTCCTCCACTCAGCCAGTCAGGACATGATCCTTGCAGGGAGAGAGAGCTCACTGCTGCTCCGTGTTAGCTTTTACATCTGAGTACTAACTAAACACAAGGACTCTCTGTCACACACCGGACAGAGATGGATGGTTTCTAATGCCACTTTATGTTTCTTTCTGAGGGTGGAAGGGCGACAAGGTACCATATGTAAACAAGACTTTTCCAGGTAATGTTGATTTAGAGATGTGTGAGAGTATCTTTAGCTGCAATACATGGAAGAGCATTTGATTTCTATAATGTAAACACATTTTTAATATTTTTCAAGGAAGTTTTTGAAGAAGATACTTAAAGGCATAAAAGAGATTAGTAGAGCTAATCTTTACTGTTATCTATAAAGTTATCAGAAGTAACAAAATGCCCCCAAGATAAAACCTTGGCATACAAATTCCAAGATAAAAAGATGACACACAAAGTTGAATTAAGGGGAACTGTTTCGAATTGCAGTATCTCCTTGTGAAGTGGTGATAATGAAACATGAGTAGAAAAAGTTGAATATATAATATTCTCAGAAGAGAGCTTTACATGCAGGATTGTGTGATTGATTTTGGTTTGCTCCGTGTTTCAAGAGCTGAGCGTTAGAGATGAAGCTCAGAGGGCACAGGAGACTGACTATCAATGAATTATTTTCTTTTCTACAAGCCCGGACTTGCCCCATTGCCTCACTTTTAGTCACACGCACAAATGGGCCGAGTCAAACGGTTTACGCATCCTGTTTTTCTTTTTCGACACTGTTTGAAATGAGGGTCACAGACCACATGTGAGGCACAACACAGGTCCCAGTCAGCAGTCCTCTAAATGTCCCATTCATGTCGAGGCACTGCTGGGCCAGTTCTTAAATCTACTCGACTGATGTGGTCACTGGGAAAAAAAACAGAAAAAAAAACACAACGGATGGGGTCAGTTTACGCTCCGGTAGCGAAGGTGTACAAATTTAGGAAACCAGCCTTGGCTGATGACATGGGGCGTCTTCTTTCCTGCAGACTTTCCAGTCATTCAGCTTCTGGAAAATCTCAACACAGCATCGCTCATAATTACACGAGGTACCGGTGAACACCCAACACAGTGCTGATAGCATCAGAGCAGCACTAATCTGAAGCAAATGTTTGTCTTTACTTAAATCAGTGGAGCACGCTGCACAAACTAGAAATTACAGGCAGCCCTTAAATATCCTGTTTGATTATTGAGACACAAACCAAAGCCAGCCTCTCTGTGTTTCCTCTCTCTGTTAACAATGTGGACAAGTATTTCAAATTAAGTCCTGAGTGAAGCTAAAATAAACTCTCCCATCACATAACCTTATAAACACAGACTGGCTGGTCTCCTTTTAAGGAAGAACGAACAATGGTTGAACATACAACCATTTCTGAAACATAATGCTGGACAGCATTTACTTTGAAAGGAAACCAAAGACAACATTAGATGCCAAGTGTTGGTGCCAATCTCTTAAACTTTTTTCTAGTTTTTTTTTTACATTTTTAAACTCACTACTACCACCACTTTTTTTGGTTTGCATGCTTACATTTTTCCCTGTTCAGTTTATGTTCTGTGGTAACATTTTTATCCACAAATGTTCAGTCTGGTCCTAAGGGGTGCGCTTGACTTTGATCACCAGCTGTGTTCCTCTAAGCAGGCGTCAGGGGAGATGAGCCTGGTACACATCTTCAGCGGTAATTATTTGAAGGTAGTGAGGAATGTGTTGGGTAAACTCTATCTCACACTCTTTATTCAGGTTCCCTATAATAGGCAAAGAGAATCCCTTTTTGACAATCTTTGATTAATATCTGAATTTGTCTAACCAGTAACATTTTGGTTTTGCCATTCAAGTAATCAGTTACTTAGTTACATTGTTAATTAATCTCACCCTACAGCTCCCCTACCATGAACATTTTTGTTACTTCACCCCACGGAGTGGCGGTCTGTCTGTCTGTCTGTGCGCTGCATATACATCATCTGGCCAACAGAGGGCGCTGTGGGGTGAAGTCTGTCATCTCTGATTGCTTTGTTTCAACTGTTTCTTTTCTACTCCCTCGAAGCCGAGTGTTTTACTGTACTAATGTACTTATCAAAAGTAAAAGTACTAGTATGCAGAATGGCCAAATATATTATAGTGTTCTCTTTTGTAAGCAGCATTTTGCTGCTATAAAGATAGGGCTCATTTTAAATAGTTAATATTTTATGCAGTTTAATCTATAGATATGTATAATAATGTCAAATTGATCTTATTTTTCCATTTTAAATCTAGACCTGAAAAGTTACTAAAGCTGGCAGCTAAACATAGTGGAGTAAAAAGTGCAATATTGCCACTAATGTACATGTATGAACTTGTTAGGGATGTTTACTTGTAATGAAACATAATGGGGCTGTAAATGGGGATATTGGATCAGTCATCCTAGTATTATTCTGCAGAGTTACAGATTATAGGCCTATATGAGGTTCTTCAATTCAGCGACAGTAATCAATAAATTCAACTCTAGATTGACCTTTTGGACAATATAACCAACAAGCACAAGGGGGTTTTCATTTCTGGTAATGCAACAAGTCACTTTTCTCAGTATGCAATGCTGTAATGTAATACTTTTAAAAGTAACATCGCCCAACACTGATTGCAGATTTCGTTGCAAGGGAAACATGTTTTCTGAACAAAGTCTGTAAGTTTGCAGACACTTTATCCACCAACTTTGATGCTAACAAAGGAAATGTGATTGGAACTGAAAGGTCAGACTGTAACTGAACTTTCTATCAAAAAGAGAGATCATTTTTAAAATTCAGTGTTTCTTATATGACTTACTGTTACAACCCCCACGCTAGGCTCCCAATAAAGGAGATCTAACATAATTCCGCAGTCAGGAGTGGTTAACAAAACAATGATTTTTTAACAGAAAGTCAAACAAACAACCCAAAAGAAATCAGAAAACTTCTGGACAGCAAAAAGGTCTGGTGGGCTGGCAAAATTAACAAAAGAAAGGGGAACCTTTGGACCAACCCTCAATGGGCCGTCGGATCCAAAAGATCCCCTTCTACCACCGAACCATAACTAAAACAAAACGGGATAGAAATAAACACCGAAAACTGAGCCACGAGTCCCACCAGAAAACAAAGGGAAGGTCAAACCAAACAAAAGGCCTGAGCACCAACTACAGGCCGCCACTGCCACCACCACCACCTGCTGCTAGCAGCTGCTGGAAGAGTGAGAGTGAGCGTGAAGTGATCGTCGCCCCCTCTTTGTAACCTTCCCTCAAATCAGCCTGACTGCCTACACCTGAGGGAGAACAAGGCACCAAATGAATGACTCTCAGGACACAGGGAGAGCAAAGGGAAAAGGGGGAGCACGGAACAGTTACATCCATTACTTCACAGCAGACTGGCAGGCTGATGTAGCAGGCTAAACATGGATATATTTGACTTTTGCCTCCGAGTAGATTTTTCAGTGGTGGAATATAAAGTTAAAGATTTACCCGGTGACTGAGGAGCATTTTAATTGGTGAATATGAGTCAATGTGGTGACAACTGTACACTGAGGCAAAAGAAAGCTGCCTTGAAGTGGGACAGGCTGTATGGAGCTTTTATGATGTCTTCAGTCTAGAAATGCAGACTTTGGAAGATCCAGTCCCCGAACTGGGACGCAGCTATTGTTTAAGTAAGCACACTTTCCATCAAATGCAGCTGAGACTTTGGAGTGTTTTCTATTGTTCCATAATGTCTGCAAACACTCCCTGACACCGGGTGTTGAAAGTCTTACAGTTTCCAAATTGCTCCCCAGATCTCTGAACACAAGACTGCACAATAACAGCATTACATTCAATGAATAGTTATATTGATTACTGGATATTAAAAGATGCTATTGAACAGGGAGATATATGAAATAAACCAATAATCCCTCCTTGCTTCTGCACATTTCTGTGGAAACTTTTCTAAAATGCCAAAATAAAATGAAATGAAAAGCTGTGTTACTGCAATTCATGCTGCAATTACTGAAACAATTGCATCATGTTTTTGTGAGTAATGTGTTGCAGCTGTGGTAGCTTTCAGTGGAGTGGATAATTTCACTAAATTGATGCTACCCTTTGATGCAGGTTATCTTCCATTTTCCACTAAAGACATTTGTCACAACCTGTTGAGATTTTGCTATCAGGATTTCACTATCTGTTGTAGAAGAATAAACTTTGATGTCAGAATTGAGCCCTGAATATAAAAGTTTGCCTTGGTTTTGCAGTTCTCTTTTCTCTTGGGACTATCTGGCATTTATTGCACTACAAGGTTTTTATACTGTATCAACTGCTGCAGTTTTTCCAATAAAAATGTCTTTGAAGTCTGGCTCAGATAAGATCAAACATTCTAATATGAAACTGTTACAGAATTATTAAATACAGAACGTATCAAAAAAAAAAGATGATGATCCTCTCGCTCTTTGTCTGAAAAAGGCATCAAAGCCTTCTGACTCCCCCAGGTATTGGCTTAAATAGGTTAAAGTAGCATGACAGGACTTGTGCATCAGTGATGTACCACTGCTGTAAGTCAACTTTCACTCAGAGAATTTCTCAGTAATGGCAGTGTAATTTTGAAAATATTTAACACATTTGAAGAGCTTGGGGTTAATGAATGCCACAAAACAAATTAGCAATCTATTCAAAAATGTTTTTGTGCTTTTGTTTCTGTAGCAACATAACATTTTGTGTGTGCTGAGCCACCGAGCAAACCATAGAAACATACAACAACATTGTCACCAAGCTCAGGATAATGGCATGGCAAATAAAAATGGATTTTCTAGCAACAGGAGTCTGTATTTCCTTTTTTTCCACTGGCATATTGTTAAATGGATGCTTCATCCTGGTAAAATTTGGACTTTGGCATTGGCAGATCCTTTATACTTGGCCTTGTGTAATTTATACTGACTGTTCAAAGAACAAGCACTGACTCCACTTTACATTTCGCTATGTTTTTTTTTTTGTTTTTGCCTAACTTGCAAACCGTACATTCACGGCACTACATGAGTTTGACGGGGCGTAGAGGCTGTTTTCATCCGAAAGCACAGTGTGCCAACTAACTGCAGCTTAAATGAGGCTGTTTTTATTGGCTCCTTAGCGTTTGGCTCATGGAGAGTTTAGCTTGAGCAGGCATAGCCCGCAGTGTCTTAAATAGCTTGTGAGGTCCTGACTCTGCTTTCAACTTCACTAGTGAGTCACTTTGTAATTATTTTAACCGCGAAACAATTATTTACATTCCATCTAATTGATAAAAGCTTCACCTCCACATGTGTTTGAGGGCTTTTACAACACTCCATGATGCACGAGGTGCTACTGGCTCATACCACTGAACCCTCGTAATACTTCTACTGAATATTAAAGTGGCAAATGTGATGGGACTTTTCAATTAAGAAGACCCGGGCTCAGCTACCTCATTTACAACTTAATGCATCTGGGGTACGAGCCTGTTTTTAATGAGAAAATAACTTCAGGGTAGTGTAAGTCAGATGCTGTTGCTTTATATGTAAAAGATGTGAGCGGAGAATTTGCCATGCAGCACATGTATTACGGTACAGACAGCCCAATGGAAAAGTCCCCTGCAACCATTTATAATGTGACATTGCCTCAAGGCAAAGAACATCAAACCTTTTCAACCTTTCAATGCACGGCATCCAGGGCTATAAGATGATTATTTGGGATGAAGGCTGATGAGGTGTGTACACTTTCTCCATATCTCAGATGGGACAAAGACCTGCAGTTGTTTCTTTTTGTACCACTTTGGAAAAGTGAGGTTTGCAGAAACTGTCAGCGGATGTCTTGTTTACTGATCCTGACTAGTTTTCACATCAAAACTGTCACCATCAATATTACAGAGATACTCAAGGGATTGTGCTGCATGAAATCAATAGGTTTATTTTCAGTAACGGAAAAAAAAGAGATTAAATGCAACACTTGTTTACTTATGTCATATTGCATGACTTCCACAAGATTACTCATATGGTTTATAAATATATTCTATACAGTTCAGCTGTAGATGCAAATCTCCCCACATGTAAAAAACGGCAACTACATACGACGAGGTCCTTAACAAGCAAAAGAGTGATGTTGACTCAGCATTTGATTTTTATGAAACAAGACAGGACAGTGTGAAAGATAGATATTCGTTTTGTCAGTTTATATTTATAAACTACCTCCAGATTGTCACAATAGTTCCAATAGTTTTTTTTCTTTTCTTATATAAACCTCCACATCCTCTTATCTGTCTGAGCAAGGACAGAAAAACAATATGAAATAATAGACACTGTTGAAAGAATGAAGTACAGTAATAAAAGAAGAACTGAAGAAACGATTAAAGGAAAGTTACATTTATTTTCAGGGAACACTTGCAGAGCCACAGCAGCACCACATTTCAGCTCTGCAGTTCTACACATGTAAACATGCACCACCTATAGACCAGGAAAGTCAGTGCAGTAGCAGTTTTCCTGTAGATCTGCAAAAACAACCTGCTTCTATTTCTTTCTTTTTAAAAAAAAAAAAAAAAAAACTGCTTAACCTCCTTCTACTTGGTGTTCAATGTTGAAAAATAAAAAGAATAATTATATTATAGGTCATTTACAGTTACAGTTTAGACTGGAATGTAAATGCCTAGCACAGAACGGCCTGGGACACCACCTTCAGCCAAACCTCATACTCTCTCAATGACTTTAACAATTGTGTTTTGGGATAAAGGTAAAAGCTTTATTACTTATTTCCTCATAAATGTCTAACATCTGCTAATATAAACGTCTGCCATGAAATAGATCCAAATCCAGGCTCAATAACAGAAATATTAAATACATTTGAGAAAGGTTCACCCTGAGGGGACAGTTATTCCAGCCAAGTGTTTTTACAAGAAATTAACTGTCACTGTGGCACTAGATTGCTTAAACCAACGTCAAATATTGGATGACCGATAAATGTCATAATGTAATCATACATTTTGAAGAACTATCAGACAGTGCAAAGTCTGAGGAAAGTGCTGCAGGGAAATCTGCTACATATAGAGCTATTAAGAATATAATTACTGCCACTTCCTTATTTAATAATAGAATTCAGAATTTGTTTAAAAGAGACATTTTGCTCTACTGTTAGGTGTCCAAGAATTTACGTACTGTCAAACAAACCACTTTGTTAGAGAAGTTGCTTTCCATAAGTTTTTACGGTTTTATTTGTAACTTACAAAAGACACTTTCCCTTTATATAGATGAAGTCAGCCTGTGGTTGATTTCAAATAAAGCCCCCTGAGATTCTGAAAATATTGTCCCACAGGGATCAATATTGGGTCCTCTGTTTTTTTCTCTATGCAGAAGTATCAAACTTGATTTTGTGGTCATGTCAAGCAACTTCCTAATCGTTTAAAATGTATTTTTGCATGGGAGCAGAGCTGATATCCTATGAAATATTAAGGCATGCAGTCCAAGTTCCAGTGAGTTTGTATGTCAATGTGTCTCTCTGTCAGTGTGATGTTTTATTGAGTCTTTCTGAATAAATAATAATACAATTTACAACCTGAAGCAGCAAGGAAAATAATACAATATTAAACAACTACCACTAAGGCGCAATACTGAATACATAAACCACTTCAGCAACAAATAGCCAACCACTATGTAGTGCAGACAAAAGTATCACTGTCCTCTTCAATAGGACCGTAAGGTGAAAAAAAATTCTAACATCAAGATGCCCCAAAAATTGGATTATGGGACCATCTTTTGTCCTCTGGGGGAGAGAAGTTTGTTGCAGTTAATGGTTTCCAAAGATAACCCAATAAAAGAGAGTCTGACCATCCCGGTGAGACAGACAGAGCAGCACTGTGATTTTGTGTGTGTGTATGAGAAAACAGAGCAGAGGACAAAGTCCCACAGGCCAGTCACCTGCCAGGGGAACAGTCCTTCTGAAGCATCACTCAGGTCAGTCGGGCAGATCTGTGTGAAGCCAAATAATCACAGTGAGACTTTACTTTAAGTCCATCCATCAATCCATCTACTTTCATCCGCCTGTCAGGGGATGGGTCGTGTGGGCAGCAGGCAAAACAAAGTATTCCAGAGGTCCCTCTACCCAGCCACAATGCCCCATTCCTCCTGGGGGATTCCCAGGTGGTGTTCAATGCACATTTTATCCAAACGAGGTCGGATTCAGCTCGAGCATGCTTCAGAATAAGTAAAGGGTTACAGAGATAGAGAGCTCATTCCCCCCCGAGGCTCCATGCCAGTTATTTTGGTACAGTGAAGATTCCAGAACATATGCTATAATGGCCTTACGTGGATGACCTGTCAACACAGACATATCTTACTTAAGTGTGGTCAGTGTAGACAGTTACTCAGTTTCTTGAAAAAGTCTCCAGCAATATATAAAGAATGCTTTATTGTGTAATTGTGAGCTTAATGACAATATAGTGAAACACAGTTGACATGAGAAAAGTGCACTCAGTAGAGTGCAGATCTCTGCCAGGCATTCAGAATCTCCTGCATAGTGTTGCACTGATTGATTCTCAGAAAACAAACATTTTAAAATGCTGCTTGTTGCCTGGTGGACAGACTTGCTAAAGCATGAAATTAGACATGTTACACATCTGTAACATGCTCTAGTTATTTTAGCATCCTGTCGAATTGTTTATCATAATTAGATAAGGAGCACATGCTTATTTTTCCTGTTTTGTATTTGGCAACTGTGCAGTGTTAGAAATTCTAAATTAATCAGTCTGTGAGTTGCATGATTGTGTATATCTGACGAAAAACCGTGCAAATTTTAATGCAGTTTCATTCAAAGGTGACACCCACTGGGGCTTTAGATATTTAGATTTTATTTTACCAGAGCCAATAACATCAGGGTAATGTTGCACATTGGTTTATTGTTTATCTACACTGCATTGAAAAGGAAATCCTGTATGTGGTGAAACTACAGCCTGATGATAGAGCAGAGTTGATATAAAAATGAACTCTGTGGGAGGAAGCATGCAGGCATTGGTGGTCTGCCACTGCTGGCACCAGCTCAGAGTGTTTCCACTGGAGATGCCAAACGCAGGCTGTGCCAGGAGAGAGATGGATCAACGCGACGGGCCGTGGTATTCCCATGTCTCTGATCACAGAAGGTAGACTCTGCAGGGGGACCTGGGAAAATCCGGAGGTGGGAACGGTTTCTGATTTGCACTCTGAGCAGAGCTTCGACTCACCCGGGCTGCAAACCTCTGCGGTGCGTTTTCATTTAGATCAAAGGGCCCAACCCCAATTCCAAGCATGCAAACACAGTGAAACATCTGCAGCAGAATCCGTGATATTTCCCCCGAGGATTTTCCAAGTGGACATATTAAAACAAACTCCTTCATGCTGCCGGCCCCACCCCTGACCACTGGAGCTCTGACCACTCTGTGTCCACATCTGTGCTGGTTTGAGAGGAAAATAACCAAGAAAGGCCTTACTAATCGTGAGAAAATGAGCCAGATTGATAAATCATGTGTCTTCTTAGCTCTCGACATCTGAAATACAGCAGATAAAACACCACAGCAAGAATGCAATGAAAAGTCATTTTTTCCAGTGAATGCTACAAACACTTTCTGTCATTTAAAAAAAATACTTTAGGGATGATCTACATTTTGCTGCCATGTGTCAGAATATAATCCAGATATCCAAACTGCTGAATCTGCACATAAAACATCTGTGATGATCTCATCCGTTTGGCAGATTTTAATTCACATATATTCAGAAAAAGATGACTGAGTTACTGAATATGAGACTTAATTACTTTAATGGACCTTTTCGCTCTGTATGACCTTCATTAATACACTTTTAATACTTCATCCACTTGACAGATTTACAGAGAAGTCTTTTTTAAGCAAATGCATTATTTGTCAGACATTATACATGTCATGCCCTTGTGTGAGTGCGTTTCTGATTAATAAAAGATGTCTTTTTGTCTTTGATCAGATATGCAAGGTTACAAATGACTATGGCAGGGAAGGAGCAACAGCCTGCTTGTCTGGTAAAAGCCCCTCTCTAGCCTTCTTGGAGATAGTGTTGCTATGGAAATAGGCATCCTGGCTGGCACACAGGAGAGACCGCCTCTATAAGCAGAGTTACTGTTTGTCTCCTTCAGGCAACATGGAAATGAGACTGAAATGCTGCCTGAGGGCATAGTTGCTGAAAAAGGGTCATAATGCCATCAAACGTAGAGGATTTACATATGTGGTTCATGTTCTGTACATAAAATGGAAATCTTCAAATGTGTGCAAAAACATACATAGTGCAGCTTCTCCTCTCTAAATTAAGGAAGAGCCTGAGACAATACATAAATCATCATCAAAGAAAACTGGTGAATATTGTGAAGGAAATGCAAACTAAATTGTTAGAGTGAAGCAGCAGCTAACAGTTTGAGTGGATCCTCTTCAACAAAAACCGTCATGTTGCACCTCCATGTTTCTACAGGAGTCCAGAATGGACAAACAAAAGACTGGCTCTAAAGAGGGCATTTAGGGTTTCAAATTGCCTGAAAGCCACCATACATCTCCCTTGGAAGGAATGGGATGATTGGAGGGTTATTTAGTTGGTTGCATTCTGCAGCCTCACCACTAGATGTCACTAAATCCCATATACTCCTTTAAAAGCTGACAGAAGGGAACTTAAAAATAATGAGCGACATATGTCTGATATGACCTATTTTTGTTCTTAAGTTAGACTCAAAATATATGGGATTGAAAGAGGGGATAAGTCTTTAAAAAAAGTGAGCAAAAAGACAAATTTCCTGATTTTACACTTGTTTTTTAAATGGATATGTCACTAAAAATCTGCATGGAAGCAATTCAAATGAAGCACAGCAACAGGGACACTTGGATGCCAGTTTGGCAGAGGAGAAACTCGCCTGGTAGTTTGAAAAAGAGTGGGTTTGTGTTTTTTCAGACTGCAGCTCTGGTCTGAGACACAACCGGTTGCCAGGCAACCACATTGGCAGCTCCTGGAAGTGAAGTCTCTGGAGCCGAACCTTCCTGCACAGCGGGTTTCATCAGGACGCCTTCCAAACACAAGTCAGACATTTCATCTGAACAACTTAGAGAAACATGGTGTCAGTCTGGATTTTGAAACAGTTATTAAGAAGGGACACACAGAGATGAACACATTTAGGCAGCTACATGATGATACTGCAGAGTCCTATAGGTTCGACAGCAAATATATTGCAGATTGTCCATATTTACATCAGGAGCAACTCAGATGTATTGTAGAGAGGTAGATTGTACGAAGTAGAGTTAGCATGCAAGTTTCTATGCACATGTTGACGATTTGCATGAGAAAAGCTTGGTGGAAACACCAAAATTGGATTAAACTTTTGAAAATGCATATACATTTTTTATGACACAGTTGCTCATAAAGTTGGAATAAAATATAGTATGATTGTAGCAATGTGAAGTTGATTGAAACATCCCTAATTAGCATTTTCTTGACTGCAATATTTCAAAATTTTGCTTCAAATTTTGCATCGACTTTAACAGAAACATGACTACAGTGAAGTTTGGGATACAGACCCCTGTGAGGCTGAATGATATGATTGGCAGCAAAAATATGAACCCCTTTGAGTGTCTAAATCAATGAATGGCTTATGTTGAATTAAGAGTCACTCAGGACAGTATTATCAATCAATACATATTATATGTGCTTTATTTGATATATCATTGGGATAAAAAGATCATCACATAAACAAACATTCATGATGCACTTTCAATAACTGACTGAGGCGCGAGGTGTTTTTTTGGATTTTGTCCCAGTTCCATGTCCTCTGAACAGCAATACATCTGCTGTGCACATATTTCTGCCTTAAACGCCTCCTTGTCAGCGATTGGTCACATAAAACAGTCTATTTTAGAGTTCTTTCTATGACAGACGACCCAGAAATTAATTTGGTCTCTGTCTCTGACTTGCAATTTTCCTTTAATTCATCAAAGCACTTTTTCTTTGAGGCTATAGCTCAGAGATAATGACATCATGTTTCAAATTTAGTTTACAATTTGAGATTTTTTTTCTCTTCTGCACTTGGCTCTGATATTATATTGTGCCTGTGGGTGAGTGTTGAGACCTGGAAAACCTGCCCATTAAAATGCCGAGAGATATTTCAGGCCTTGTTAAAGATCTGCTGTCTGGTCAGAAGATGAATCCCACCCACACCTTCCTCTTCTCTGTGTTTTCCTCTTTCTCTCGCTGTCATTATGCTCTCTCTAAGGTTTCAGTATCAAAGGGGATTGATGGTTCCAAGGGTCTCAGGATGCTAAATACATTTTCTGTGACTTAACTTGAGCAGAGTTTAGAAACAGTTTTCCCCTGCTTAAGATTCTGTAGCCTGGTCTGCTCACTTCTATGTCTGTCTTTATTTTATTTATGTTGCCCTCTTTCTACTTCCCTTCTCAGATGAACAACTTAAAGCAGTAGTTCCTGCATGTTCATCCAAAGTGGGTGCTGACACAGGTCAAAGCTCAAGAAATACAGTTAAAGTAAAAAAAAGAAATGGCATAAATAATGATGATAAGAATAATAAATGGTAAAAGACTGTTGGAGAAAGACTAAGATGAAGCTCCTCCATCTGTGTTGGTGGCTGGAGTCGTGCTGGGAAGGCACCTGTGTGAGACAGAGCCCATTATAGAGCCGTTACAAGGCCATTTCCACAGAGAGAAGACCACAAGTGGCCAATTAGATAATTAGAGCATCCTTTTCTCCATGTCTGCCCCTCTGCTTCTGCCTCTCTATCGCTAGTATAGCACAGGAAGTGTTACAGCTGGAACATGAAATCTGTAACTGTGTCTTCTGTTGGCCCAGCTGGATGCACATGGAAAAATGAGGGTTAAGGGTAGAAGAGGGAGTGTGTCATTTGTCTTTGTCAGCATGCCACAGGACTTGTTTACTCTCTTAACCCAAGTCGTTACTACTGCAGACTGGGAGAATAATTATGCCTGGATGCATCTGGATTGCAGCATGCACACAAAACTGGCCATTTGTGGAACTAAATTATACTTTTCTCTTAATTTTAAGCAGCCTTTTTACTTATTTATTTTAGTTTTTGTTAGGATTTGGAAGTGCATCTATATCTTTAACTCGTGTTACAGTATGTTTACAGTATATTCAGGGCCAAAAAAGGAAACAGTACAGCCTGGATGTGGTGGGCAGGGTGGTGGTGGGACGAAGTTTGACTTCAGCACTGAGACTTTTTGTCCAATCTCTCCATAATTAACAGCAAATGTTGATTTCCTTTAACAATGAATGTACAACAGAGTAGTTTATATAAAAAATTTTTAAAAAACACACCTATACCTGTTTGACATGTGCAGAGTCATAGGGAGCCTATGGGGCCTTTAGGGCAAAAGGCAGGGACTGGACAGGTCGCCATTACCAGACTGGTCTCCCCTCAAAAACGACAATATAGGGCATTTGTACAGACAAAAGGATGTGACTAATATTTATGTTTTAGACTGTCCTGGAGCATCTTCTGGACGTAGTTGCAGTGATTGGCAGCGATGCAGAGTTTCATGGTGTTTCAGAGATTTGTAAGTTTATTTACTATTTAAACTGTCTTCTATAACACCTTACCAGGGAGGGTTTTGTCCATAAATTCGCTGTAGCACAAATTCACTGAACCTGCAGCTTTTTTTACAACAGTTTATAATTGTTATTTTTACACTGTCACACAGAATAAACAAAGAAGATATTTCCTTATTAGGGAGTAATAACTTGTCTCCATTTTATTTAAATTGCATCAACATAAAACTCTCTATGAGGCCTCAAATGTAAACCATATGGGTGCGTAAAGCTCCCTTTGCAAATCAGGAAGCTAAAATCCATTAATGGTAGACAAGTTGAAATGAATTTTAATTACACAGCAGCATTACTCGGTGCTTGTTTACATTGTGCCCCCATCCAGGCTGTAGCTCTAATTATCACTGATAGAGGGCTGAGTGGGACATCGCCACACTGGAACAAACTGACTGGCAACAGCTGGGTCAAGTCAGGCCTCCACAAATCAACTGCCTTGATTGCAAAACTAAAGTGACTAAAGCACTGATTTAAAAAAAGAAAAAAGAATTATTGGGCATCTAGTGGCCCAGACTACAACATCCACATTAAAGTTGATTGATAGTAATCAGCAGTTACAGAGCAACTGTATCGTTCCTGTGGAGTTGAGTTTCTGTCCACTTTGCAAATGGTTGTCCAATATTCACCCTCTTTTGGCTCTTTAGCTGCTAAAAGCTCCACGATGCTCACCAGCTCATCCCTGATATTAGCCTTCACAATGCAAGAAAATCTTGATCTCATGCTACCATAGGAGTGTTATATGCATATTATTCTGCCATATTATGGCTGTATATATAGTACATGTTGAAGATGACAGGCAAACTTCATAACTTAAACTTAATATTTATTCTTACTGTTAAAACAGAGGGAGATGTTGTGCTGCCAGAGCAATGACGCTCAGTAAAACAGACCAATTAAAACTGACACTGACACTGAGCACACTGGCTTCCCTGTGTGTTGTGTGAGGAGGTGTATCAAAGAAAAAATAGAAGATGAGACTTGTCTCCCCTTGTCTTCTTCTCCCTTCTGGGCCCCGTGACACTCAGAGATAAATAATAGAACTCAAATGCAGCCGGAGGCAGCAGAGAACACAGCAGCTCCCCAAAAATCAAGGCCTCAGATCAAAGGATTAGTTGTGGAAATCTATGCACCGGGCAAAGTAATGACCGTGTGCTGCAGTTGTGTGTATGTGTGTGTGGGTGTGTGATTATCTCAGAACAATATAAGTGAGAGACAGAGACACACACACACACACGGAGAGAATTAAAATGGTAAAATGGTAGGTGTACCTGTCGCACTGATTGAGTCACGATTGATTTCATTGTTCTGCTGTTGGCAGCCTGTAATCATATTTCACTTAAACGAGATACAAGACGATAATATTCATGCGTGACTGTCATCCCTGTGATCGGAGGGTGGAGTTTGTCTGTCATTGTTTGTGTGTGTGAGTGAGTGTGTGGCAGTGGAGAAGACTGTTGGGGGATTATTAACTCTAACCCGAGCAACCTTCACCATGTGCCCCTTCTTTTCTTTTTCAAGGTCTTTTGTTTATTTATATCTCATATTTGCTGGATACCCATGGCCCTTAGAAAGATTTTTTATTTCACATTGTATCAATTATTTAAATGCTATCTTAAAATCTGAGACCATATTCTTCCATGATAACACACCCAGAAAGACTCACAAGGTAAATTAGACAATCAAAGTCTACAGCAGTTGATGGGAATTCTGATCCCATTTGCCCCCTCTTTTTTTTTAGTTTAATTTTCATGGACACACACCAGCTTTTCATCCTGTTTCTGAACTCAAAGACTTGAGAACTCACAAGTCAAGACAGAAACAGCAGGGCTGACAGGTCGTCTGCAACCTCTGACTTTCCCACTGACCGTTTCCACTTTGTCAGAATAATGCAGTTTGAAAACCTTAAGTGGGAGTTTTTTTGACCTTATGGGTTTCAGGCCCTCTGTGGGTTTGCCAAGGCTGCACTGAGTCATCTGTGTGCTTAACAGACAAATAGGATGATGTGAAAAATGTATAAGGCTATGAACGTGTAGGAGGTTTTTCAGCTGGTGAGTCATGTGGTTGTAAACAGACTGTATATTAAGATGGATAACATGTCTCCGCTTCCTCCTTCTGCACAAAAAGGGAGCCAAAATATTTTAAAACGCGTCAATCACAGCTGTCAATCATGATCTCACATCCCGTTTTTATAACATGACTAATTGAAACCAATTTTACCCGAAAAATGAATTCATAAACAAACATTAGTTTGAGAAAAACCTAACAAAATTTGCCTAAAATAGCAAAATGATCTTTAGGAAAAAATGTATTTGACATGTACTTTGATTTTTTAGGCAACATGAAGGGGGCAGGATTTATGAACGCTACTGCAGTTTGCCACTAGGGGGCGATCAAGCTGTTTTGGATTCACTTTTGGGGTGCTACCATGGCATCCATCCTCCTTATGATGTTAAATCTCAGATAAACCTGAACACAAAGCCAATAAATGATCATTACATTGACTCTGGAAACTCCTACAGCATAAACAACAGCGTTATTCTGTACAGGAGCACTTGTGGATTGTGCCTTCCTTTGTTCTTATTAATTATGAATTATCAAGGGCTGAGGACTGAAACATCTGCTAATTCAAAATGTCAGCCAAACTGAAATGGAGTTTGAGTTGAGAGGAAAAGAGAAACTCCACTGGAACATTCCTTTTGTAGTATCTGCTTCAAAAGAACCATTTCAAAGAGTACGTGGGTACGGCAAACTCCAAGAAATGATGATTGAGAATTCTGTTCGTCGCTGATAACTGTGGAAAACATCAAATATGCACATATGATCAAATCCATATCAAATGCGGCATCAGTCGCTCTTTTGGGAACTGGTTTGATTGAGAGTTGAGCAGGACAGTTCATCTCTTCAAAAGGAGTCTCTCGTGAGTTACAAATTGTTCCAAACCAATGACCTGAGCAAGCATAGAAAAAAGACTTTTGTTTTTTATCAATCTGAGTGAGTTCATTGTTTCTGCGTGTCATTCTTTCTATTAATAAAGATGTGATTAAGTTCCTGCTCAGTTATTAACATGACAGATTAATGTGCTCCACTGAGCTCTGCAAATAAATTCATTCCAATTCTGATGAGTACAGTAAACACAATTTGTCATAGAGATTTAAGGATCCACCGAGGAGAAAATTCAGCCTGTAAAAAGATCGTTTTCAAGTTGTAGGTGCTGGATTTTGCTCCAGTCATGCACTGCCTTGGTATTTTGCTAAAATATAATAAAGGCAGTTGTTAGATTGTCTCTAATGATGCTGTGTTGCAGTGCAATTAAGATATATTTAGTCAAATCACAATGCTGTATAATTAGCTGTTACATGAGGCATGAAGCAGGATGTGTCTGGAGGGATTTGCAGGTTAAAAAAAAGAAATCTCACTATTTCATAACAGAAATTTGGCTACTAGAATGCTTCATGTATTTAATTATTGAGTATTCATTGTGAAATATGTGTGAACGCAGGAGAAAGGTTTTGTTTGTTTCATTACATGCTACCTTAATGATCAACATGCGTGATTCTGCACAATATTCTTTTTATTTTCTAACCTACTAAATTTTAAATACTGGCTTTGAACTGTCATACCTGTAGCAATAAAATCCCCTAATAATCTCCACAGCCTTGCAGGAAATGTTCAGTTAATCATCAGTGTCATTTGGCAGGGGCTGGTTTGTTTGGAATTAATAAACAGGGAGCGCTGCAAAATTACCTGTGAGACAAGGTGTAATTACAAATGGCATTTTCCCTCACATAAATAGGGAGCCATGTTCAGGATTGTTGCTTGCAACAAAATTGCGTTATGCATCTCATCCTTTGTGTTTTGACAGTTTTCGTAAAGGTTTCTTTTTCAGACATTTGTGCTGGCTGATTGAGAAAAAAACATTTTTATAAATGTATAGGTTTAATGAAGGGTAATCAAATAATTGTTTTGGATTTGCTGCTTATAGTGTAAATAGGTATAATCTTACTTTTACTTACTCAAAAATAGAAATATGACTACTTTTTCTTGGTGGTGATCTTTCGTGACAATAAAGAGTAAAATTTGATCATATAAGTGCATGAAATGATATAGTGTTGCAAAGGGAACATTGTATAAGTGAAATGACAAAGATCCTTGGCAAAAGACTGAACAAACACTCAAAGCCAAAGACAACTACTGGCTCCTCATCAAACTGAGAAGTCAATTCAAGGTGCTTGTGATCACTTATGGCTCTGCATGGTCAGGCAGCTCCTGCAACCCTATTAAACTAAAAGGTCTTCCTCAGCCGTAAAACTACAAATGCAATCGCACAGGGCAACAATGCAGCGTCAATGAACGTCCACTAAAAGGTCTGTTTTTGTCACCGACAGGCTCAGGTGTTTGTGTCTGACAACATTATGGAAAGATGGAGAGGAGATTTTGTGAGGTGAGACAGTAACAGGAAGAGCTGGTGGAGTACTGAAAGCATAGCGTGTTTCAAATATTTTTCAATAATTACAATGGCTTCTGTTAGTGTGTTTGCAAACTGTGCCTGCAGTAAGCCTGCCCCAAAAAACTAAAAAACTAAAGAAGACTGAAGAGACTTTTGAGGTTGTGAACTTTGGTACTCTGCCTTTGGACTATAGACAGCTCAAGACCCTGTTTAGACTGTATTTCTTGTGCTTTTACTCTTTTAACTTTTT
The DNA here is from genome assembly GCA_903364295.1 of Serranus cabrilla. Taxonomy (NCBI): domain Eukaryota; kingdom Metazoa; phylum Chordata; class Actinopteri; order Perciformes; family Serranidae; genus Serranus; species Serranus cabrilla. The sequence continues at coordinate 994,795 of CAFUXE010000334.1, forward strand.
TCAAGTCTATACTTTTGTTGGTTGCCCTATTTCTTTTATTTATTGTGAATCGCTTTGTGAAATGCACGGTGCAAAATTAATGAACACTTAATTTAAGAAGGAGGGAACTCCAAAGCAACAAGGCATCATTGAAATAGGACAGACTGCGATCTCTCCTCCATATACAACAACTTGTTATCACAATTTAATACATATGCACACTGTGACACTTGACTTTCTAAAATTAAGTTAAAAACTCTGAAAGCTAAATAGACAGTTTACTGCCATACAAGCAAAGTAATATGTACATTTCAAACAGAAAGGCAAGAATGCAGCAATGAGTACATCTGTCTGTGTCATCCTGGATGAATGAGTCTGCTGAGAAAATCCATACAATTACTTAAAGTAATTTAATCATCAACATTTTGGATGACTGAAAAGGTGGGTCGATTCAAATTAACAGTTGTCTCTCTTTTATATTTGCTCCTTGACAGGTCAGAGGTCAAGCTCAGCTACAGAACAGGACATCTAACCATATCTTGCTTAACTTAAAACTCCCTAAAAATCTGGTCTCAACTGACTTCTAGTGGGGGGGTTTTTCACCTCGCTGCAGTGACGTGCAGGTGGACCAGTGACATCACTGCTGGGTGTGGTTACAGGTGCAACAGAGCACCAATCAAACCAATCACAGCTGTCACTCATCATGAGTGTGGTCAGAGGCTTGAAACTGTATTCCAGAGAGGGCAGCAAAAGACTCCTTGGTGTTGAATTGCTCTTTAAGGACACATTAACTGGGTTTGAACCATGAACTGGCCCGAATGCATTAGACACAGATTTCCTCTCTGAGCAAGCAAGTACATTACTGCAAGTGCCATCATTTACATCTAATTCAATGTGCCATTATCAAATTAGTCTAACAGTAGGCTTTGCACTGTATGGGGGTAATTGAGATTACAATGATGATATAAACTGACAATTATTCCTCCTGACAGTAATGTTTGAATTAGTTCAAAGAGCTGGATGTCTGCATTTAAACTAATGCAGTTTGTTTGATATCTGATGTTGCACCAGTTCTCCCAGTGACAAGTGCAGCCTGGTGTGCAAGGAGTGGTTCTGTCCATCCAGAAGAGAGCATCACTGATGGAGAAGGAACCACTGCCACCTAGAGGATAAATATATTAACACTGAACTGTTTTTTCTTTGCAGCCATTTTGTTCTGAATGAATCCATCACTATCATGTCAAAAGCCACTAGTTCTGCTTTTGTGTAGTGTTATTGACAGAGCTGCAGGGCGTCTGCTGTTCCAGCCTTTTCAACAAGATT
>CAFUXE010000334.1:998627-1066808 GCA_903364295.1 Serranus cabrilla
TGTGTCACACCTGAAAGCACGTTGCATTTATCTTGACACACCTTGACACTTTTCCCCCTAGTGCTCATCAGTTTGCTGGCCACGCCTGGATGATCATCTAGATCCTGGAAAACTGTACTTCTGTAGCTGCACTTTTTATATTTTAGCTGACAAACTGCAAGGCCCTGTGTTGCTCGCTCCATTGAGTCTGTGGTTGAGTTTAGTCTCAGAGGTTTCACTGAGCAAAAATTCCTTTAAAGATTTTTAAGAGCCTACAGTATGCCCTTTCTTGTACTTAGACAAAGCAGATGTCACCGTCTTGATCTTGCAGCAAAAGAAAATGAACAAGGGGTTTTCTTGGTGAGTTTTTGTGTGGGGGCAACTTAAAGTTTCATCGTTCAAACTGGTGCACAAAGGAAAGCTGGGAAAAGAGTAACTGTCAGAACAAGGGGAGAGTGAAGGACGTAAAAATATCAAAGTATAAATTAGCTCTCATGCTATGTTTGCGCTGAGAAGACATGGCAAACTTTGTGTTTGTTTAGATCTGGTCAACTCAATAGATTAGACACTGATGGATTAGATAAAGTAGAAGCAATTTAAAGAAACTGGCATTGAATCTAACATCACAAAATTAGACCAGAAGATGTTTATCTGGATTGATGTTTAATTTATGCATTGGTTTGTGCTTTATTATTCTCAAACCATTTTTTTCCACTTCAAATGTATCCCAATTTTAGCCTTTGATCATTGTTCTATATACTCATGAATGCAAGTACAACGGAGAACTTCACAGACTGCTAATACTATGAAAAGTTTCATGAGACATGGAGCATAAAATATGGATTTGCTGTTCATCTTTTCAGTCATTGTGGTCATTTTCATCAGACGGCATTGCATGGTACTTGCCCTTTAAACTTAAATATGTCTAATTCTGTAAAGGGAACAGAACTCTGCAGATACTCAGGGGAACATTTTTGCTTTTATCCTGGGATACTGTATGTCCTGAGGCAGGAGAGAAGACTGCAAGAGGGCACAATCCGTTTTTTTTTCTCTTGCAACTTGGCTTGAATTACAATATAATTCCTTGGGTGAGACCCAGCTTCAAGCGCGCCACTTCCCTTGCAGCCAATGTGAGAGAGCAGCTTCAGATGTTAATACACATTATTGCTGACTGCTGCCTTTTTTGAAGGAGGGCATGGCTGTACACTTGGCTGGAGAACATGGAGTCTATCTATTTTTATCTGGGCCCACAGAAGGGCTCCTGGATGGCGAAACTGCAGAGCAAACAAGTTGTTGCAATTACGAAAGCAAGCCATGCAGAAAATCTTTTGACAATAATGTAAATTATGATTCCTCTGAATTTTTTTCAGCCAGATGGGACACCTTAAATGAACATGGAAAGGGTATGGAAGGTATGACTAGGCCATAAGGCTCACATCTGGCAATTAAATCCAACCTGGGATGCAGGTATAATGGATGGAGTTAGAGAGACACACAAGGACATTTCCAGGAACTTGCATGCACCATATAGTGTGAAATAAAGGTTAAAGTGTGTGCCAGTACTTACTTACCTGCTCTTTATATTTGGATGGAAATAGAAAGGCACATCAAGGACATTTTCAGGAACTTGAATGCACCATTTACTGTGAAGTAAAGGTCAAACTGAGGGCCAGCACCCACTTGGACTTTAAATCTTCACTTCACACAAGTAACAAGTAACAACTATCTATCTATCTATCTATCTATCTATCTATCTATCTATCTATCTATCTATCTATCTATCTATCTATCTATCTATCTATCTATCTAAAATATTGTATTGCAGCTTACATCACAGTCATTGTCTTTGTTGGGCAGAAGGCCCAAGAATGGTACACCAGCGCCCTCGTGTGGTCAATCAGCAAAACTACACCAACCCCAAATTATACACAGATTGATAGGTTAGGATAGGCTCCATTTCTTTAGGATTTCAAATGTTATTACAGTCTCCCATGATTGCTGAAACATGAATAAATTAGTAACTGTAATGACTAAAGTGATGGGAGGTACACAGGCTATGTTAGGCTTTTAAAATGATTTGTAGGGTATCAGTGCATACACTGTGCAACATTATCACTTCATGAACTTTCAAAACTGTAAAACCATCTGGAAAAAAAGCCAAGCTGAAAATAAAGCTAATGTTTTATCTTGTGTAATTCATTTTCTTTTGTGTTTTTGTGTGTCTGGCCCAGTTATTAAAGTTATTATTATGAATAAAGGGTTAGGCGCCGGTACAAACTATACACGCCTATTTCCGGAAACAAACCCCACTACGCATGCGCGAATTCTGTGAATTCTGTGGCGGGGAATCAAGATAATAACAAACTTTCATAATCTGTTCCCTCGCTGCAGGACAGTTTTACTGATTAATTAATTTACTTGTTTTAAATGTATTTTAATATCTGAACGTGAAGATGGTTGAAGGTCCGGGGTGTACACTAAACGGAGAGAAAATTCGCTCCAAGGTCCAAAAAGGACAGAAATTGAAGCAGATTAGAGGCAGTTTAACAACATCCACGGTAAATCCTGTCACCATTTGTGCTGTTTATAGCAAATTAAGCTATCGTTAATCGGTCTCAGCTGCTGTATGACAACCAGTTTATGTCTCTCTACAGAAAAACCACTCCGAGGGAAATCCCTTCCACAGTTTTAATGGCTGTCCGTACACTGGAGTTGAAACTCTGGGCAAGGAGCTCTTCATGTACTTCGGTACGAGAGCGTTGAGGTAATGTACACTGTTACGAAACATTTTCTCTTGCTAAGAATGCTTTTATATAACGTTATATCTCTACGTGACCACGATTACTCAGTGCTATCTGGGACATTTAGGTTAACGTCACATTATGTCAAATAAAAAATAAAATAGGATAAACCTTTATTAGTCCCACGATGAGGAAATTGCACCGTTCGCAAAAAGGACGATAGGCACAATACAAAATAATATCAACAAAAGAAGATAAGATAAACTTATTATATACACATGATCAGTGGTGGAAAAAAGTATTCAGATCCCTTACTAAAAGTACTAATAACACCCTGTGAAATTTCAAAACTTACTGATGTACAGAAGTACCACCAGCTGATTTTTACTCAAAGTATCAATTGTAAAAGTAGTCATTATGTAGAATGGCCCCTCTCAGATTGTTATATGTGAAGTCAGGGCTAAACTACTTAATATACTGTTATGATGTATCATTTAAATTGATCACGTTTTTTTTTAATGTTAAATCTTGACTTGAAAAGTAACTAAAGCTGGCAGCTACATTTAGTGGAGTAAAAGTAAAAGTAACCAGAAATTAAGTGAAACTAAGCAAGTTAACTAATGGGATATTATTTGACATTACAATATGTTACCTTTTTATGAAATCAGTTGAGAAACTGATTATGTACAAAATAAGTAGAGAAGATTGCCAGTTTTTGTCTTATCCAGTGAATCAAATGTCTTTCTAGATTTGAAGCTGTATTGGTGTGTAAGCAGGTAGATTTGTGTGTTTGTGACTGAAGAACGAGCTATATCTCGGTTGGAGCCTGTGACATTTGTTGGAGAATCTCCAACCACCTTTCTGTCCATTTTTGTTGCCAAGTCTTATATAAATTGAGACATGCTATCATTAAATGGAGTTTGTCTTTTTCCTTCCTTCTTTCTTTCACGCTCACATCCTTTAGAGTCCACTTTGGAATGAATGGATCGATGCGTATAAACCCTGCTGAGAGGAAGGATAGGACCGGCTCCGCACCAGTGCTGGAAATACACCTGACTAACGACATTGTGTGCTTCTTTGACAGCACAGTGGAAATCAGGTAACGGGGACACCAGCATAGCCTAGATAGATTGAGGTGACAGAAGTTCACCTTGGGGTATGAGTCTCGTTCAGTGAGTATGTCCTACATTAGGCTGTGTCTGAAGACAGCGGCTATTGTTGCGTGAAAAACACAGCCTCGACATTTGTCCTTTTCATTGACTGTAAGGCCTTGGTGTGCTATTCAGCAACCAGACAGACATTTATTTCGACTGGCTGCAGAAGTAACCTATGCTGTCCTCTTTCATAACAAACAAACTGAAAGAGAACGTATGAAAGAAACAATTTTTGAAAAGCACAACCTCCAGAGTGCACCTGTTGACCTCGTGGCACACTGTCAGTAACAGCAGCTATATGTTTTCTAATTCATCCAGCACTGTAAAACTGTGTGCTTGCAGGCTGACAGAGGACTGTGAACAAAGGGTGAGGGCTATGGAGAGTCTGGATGTGTGTTCCTCCAAGTTCAGCTTCTCCCGCTCTGAGGAGGCACTGAAGAGCCAAAGTAGCAGGATGCTCTGTGACGTTCTCCTAGACCAGGCCGTCATGCCAGGAGTGGGGAACATCATTAAAAACGAAGCCTTGTTTGACTCGGGCCTCCATCCAGCCGTGAAGGTATGGAAGAGATGATGGATTGTGCTCAGCAGAGGAACAAAAAAAGAATAAAAATGCATGACAACTCTCACAGAAAAAAAGTTTAAGCCTTTGTATTATTGCATTGAAATGAGGAGGGTGAAGCAGGGAAAAAGACAAACTAAGCGCATTGAGACAAAGATATGCCTTTCCATTTTCAAAGTGATATAGTCCAAAACGTAAATAAAACAAGGAGTGATATTTTTCCAATCCTTTGTAGCATATATTAAAATGTAAAACTGTACAAAGAGACTGGATATTTTATCTTCAAACAGATATAGTTTTGTAAAAATACACAGTTTGATGCATTCTGTTTGAATTATCTTTTAGTCCCAACTGTTATGGATTTGTAGTTGTATTTCAATGAATGTATATCATCTTTATTGAGACTCAAATAGGGGTTTTCCCCCTGTTTATAAAAAACATCACTCAAATATTTATTATTCATGATATTTAAATTATATCATGTGAAATTTGAAAGATCCAATGCTTCACATTGCTCTTAGGGAATGTTTTTATTAGTCACACATTATATGATATCTCCAAATCAAAACCATTAGAAATGACAGACTTTGATGATGTCGTGAAGTAGAGTGGGATCATGGGAGTTTTATTGTTAATCAACCACAATTGTCAATGAAAATCTATGTTACGTAGAAGAAAGGCAGAAAAAACGTTTAATAATGTTACATCATTTCCATGGAAAGCAACTACAGGGGCAAAGATTATTAGAGCCGCATCGATATGGTATTTTTCAGACAGATGCTGATACTGATTTTAGAGGGGGGACATTCATCGATAACCGATATGGTGGCGATAACATTGTTTTACATTATTAATAATATTATAATGATCTCTAAAGATTGACAGGCCACCAAATAAAATGTTATTTTAATTTGTTTCATACATGATGTCTTATGTTAAATTAAAAAGACATTTTGGTGTGGGAATGTAATGTATTATACTTTAAAGCAAACTATAGATGGAAAGTGTTTTTTTCCATTTTTTGGAGTGACCTATCCACTGCCAGTAAGAGACACTATGCAGCATGAATTCTTCTATTACTCAGCTATTACCAGGGGCTTTGCTCTGCTCCCTGTTAGACAGTATTAGATGGGATTTAGGAATATAGCACGCTGGACCAAAACATTAATCTCACACTTTTGGCCCCTTCTTCTTCTGGGACTACTGAATCTTTATGAGCTTCCCCTCCATTATTGAGCCCCTAGGTGTCCTGAAAGAGCTACAAGTGGTGTTTGTGTTCTTCAAATCTTTTTTTTCTACACTGTGTTTGCTGGAGTCAGACTCTTTCTGCCTGGGCTCCAAGTCTTACAAATAAATTGTATGTAATTTTCCTCTGTTGCATCATTTTAAATCCAGTTTCTCATTCATGTCTGGTGGTGTTTTTATTGTTTATATGCTTGTATTATTGATTCGCTGAGTCTAAAGCGCCCTTCGTCTCTGTTTTGAAATGAAGAGCTGTATAAATAAGGTTTACTCACTCTCTGGCGGTGAACTATAACTAACTGCGCCGCTTTATTTTTAGGTTCAACATCTGACAGCCGAGCAGATCCACCACTTGGTGAAGATGACGCGTGATTTTACACTTCTGTTTTACAAGGTTAGACTTTATAAAATCAATAGCAAAACATATTTATTCAGTTAGGGGGTAAATGTAGCTTGGTATGGGCATACAAATGTACTTGTATTTAGCTCACACCTCATTTAGACTGACTTGCAGCAATGGATTAACTGAAAATCCTCCATGGCCGAGGAAGGAGAGAGAAAGTCAAAGCCCCGCTGCCTGGAGAATAGATAAAACAAATATTCCTGTCCATGCATAATAGACAAGTAGGGAAAGGTGAATGTTTTTCTTGTTCTCTTTATCCTCATCTTTTTATTCACTCTCATCTACCCTCCTCATCTGTTTCAGTGTCGTAAATCTGGCTCTGCTCTCTACAAACATTACAAAGTCTACAAGCGTCCCCAGTGCGGCCAGTGCTTTCATGTCATCACAGTCTGTCGTCTTGGAGACAACAGCAGGATGACTTACTTCTGCGAGAGCTGTCAGAAGGGAGATCCCAGCGGGGTTGACATCAGGTAGAAATCCTCATAGACCTCTGACACGCTGACTGAAAACGAATTGTCTTGCATTCCTGAAAGGACGGTTTTATTGAAGGTTGGTCTGGGTATTGCTTAAAAAATGTAATAATAATATTTCCAGTATTTGAAGTAAGGTTAAAAAACATACCTGATTTCATGAAAGGGAATGCATACTGTACTGTGTTCGACAATTAATTATGGGTAATTATTGTTTGCTTACATTACACTTAGTGTGTTTGCTTTAAGAATAAACTAGATGATTTTCCAATGAAATTTTCCAATAAGGGATAAAACCCTTTCTTCGGTTCCTCTTAATACATTGAAGTCATTCAGATAAATTAAATTCCAAAAAGCAGCACAGTAAGCTAGGTGTGATTTTTTCCAAACCAAGTCTTTGCAGAAAGTTCTAGAGCCTTTCTAGATAATACGTTCAAATTTAGAGAGGCCATCTTTGCAGGCAGATGGGCTTGGCAGGGAGTGGGAAGTGTTATGGGGGGAAATTAATGCGCATATAAGGCTGTGTTTGCCAGACAGGGCACAGGCTCAACACCTCCTGGGTTGTATTTGAGCAAAGCTTTGCGAGGGGTTAGAGCCTAAAGCCCTTACAACGCATTACACAGCTGATAAAGCAATCTGTGAGGAAAGTTTCCTGAAAGCCGCTGTTACTTTCCCTACTCCATGACTGTTGGCATTGCAGATTTGCCTTCTTGTCAAACATATTTGGGCTTCATGTCAGAGCCCTAACACTAACACGGTGCCTTGTCGCACATCTCCATCCTCCCCTTGAGCTGCAAATGTTTGTCTAGTTAAAGTTGCGTCTTTTGTTTGCCTGTGTTTTTCATAAGCTGGTTACAATAATAGCTGCTGAATATTTTATATTTATCGCTCATTTTGCATATGCAGTTCCTACTTATATTACAGGACTGATTGGCTGTAATATAACTAAACAAGGAAAAGTATCTGTAAATTTGCACACAAAGTAATCAAATGAAAGGGTGAATTATGACACATTTTCCTGCATGAAAGAGTAATTTTTACAGAAACTGGAGGTACACTCAGTTGCCAGTTTATTAGGTACACCTAGATACAATGTTGTAATAGAAAATCTTCCAGAAATCCTTCCTTCATGAAGGTGTTAGTGTCCAGTTTTTATTAAAGCTGTTTTAGGAAGTTGTAGATTGAACTGTATGAACATTTAGATCAGAGGTTCCCAAACGCTGACATGCCACAGACCCCCATAAGCATTAGCCTCTGGCAGGACACCCCTCTGTTGCAAATTATTTTTAAATTACATGTACATTATGCTGGCAAATATAAAAAAAAATCAAACCTACAGCTTTCTAATATACTCTCATTTTTGTATTAATAATTAATAATCAGTCTTTCTTCTTTTATAAACATTCATCATTTCTGTTTTAATATTCAACAGTAAGATTAACAGTACACATTTTATTTAGAATTTTTCTCTTTTGTTAAGCCTATTTATTCATTACATTCAATGAATTCTGTTATAAAATGGCGTTTTTCTTAATGTAGGAATTGTTTTTGGCCTTATTGCATCATTTTCCCTTGTAATTAACTGCTCTCTGTCAAAGCACTTTATTATTATTATTTATTAATATTACTTTGAAAAAGTAATACTGCGTTAGGAGACTGTTTTTGCGGATCTGTACAGTAACTGTTTTAAAGCTTTTTGTTTAGCCTAATTGATGGCACAAGTGTGTCAAGTTTACATAATCAAACAGGCATGTGTGTGTGATCACTTAGGAAACCTCAGTTCTGTTTCATACAGTAACACATTTTACTCATTAGTGTTTACGCAACAGAGGTTTATCAGGAGTTTTTGTGTGTCCTTTATCCAGTAAGCTGCCAGTCAGAAACAGTTTGATTGGCTGGGCCTACAGTGACAGAACCAGTGATAAAGTGGCTAAAAGGGAGGAAGAGGACTGGGCCTGTCAACTCTGCACGCTCATCAACCAGCCGGCCACAAAAGCCTGTGAAGCCTGCCTCACTCCAAGACCTGCGGGTGAGTGAAATACTCTGTTTTTACAGTCACTGAGTTTAATGGGGTGACAGAGGGTCCTTGTTAGCAAGACATAAAATAATAGTAGCTGTAGTTTTGCTGTTTAGCTGAATGATCCCTGAATGATACTTTATGCAACTGACACATAAGTACTTCTGAGCAAGGCAGCGGACACTGAGCTGTTGAAGTGAAACTGCAGTCAAGCAGGCTGACTTAGTAGTTGTCTGTGTACAGTATATTGTTGCAGAAATAATGAGCGTGTCTCTCAGATGCTATTTTCCCTTAACTGTCTTGAGATAGCAGTGAACTAGTGTTTAAAAAGAAGTGTCCTGGCATCCCTCTGTTGCATCCACCAACCAGCAGTTGTGTTGTTTTATGTTGCATTTGTTCTGTTCTAGGTTTATTATTTCAAATCCAGTTTTTTTTATTAATACCTAATTACAGCAGAATCACTTTAAAATGAGCTGTCATTGAATTGAATCACTCAAGACTACAGTTTCTTCCACGTGGGTCATTTGATTGTGCTGAGCTTTCCCAGCATGGCTAAATTGCAGACTTTCATATGTCAGCTTTACAATTTCAATATCAATTTCTGCAGTTTGTTCAAATTATTTTCTCAGTCCAAAGAAATGGAGAAAAACCTGTATTCTCAGGCATGTGGCTGGATTCACACAAGCATTGTGTATTTTATTTTCAAGGTCTTTTTAATCTACCTTTGATTTGGTGTTTAAAACAATAAAACTTTTAAACTTTCAAGGGGGGGAAATTTAGCCATCTTTTGGCAAAATGGCAATACAGATTAGTGTAATATCCAAATAATAAGAGAGCCAATACATAAATCAATAGGCCAGTTTAATTTAGTGCTATTTACCAAACAAACTGATACGGTAATATATTGAGATGTACAAATATGATGGCTGTTTTGAAAAAGAAACATCACCTTTGGGGCCGTGCACATCAGAGCCAATAGGTGGCAGCAAAGGTCGATCCACACACAGTGCATATCTTATATTATCATTATCTTGTTATTTGCATTTATTAAAAACTATTAACTCTCTGTTGGTCTGCATTAAAATATTTAAGTGATTAATGTTACACAGAATAACAAAGAACAGCTGCTGTAGTTAATTCCGTGTAGGACTTTATTAAAATTGTATTGCGATATGTGTTGTATTGTGGCCTCTGTATCTCGATACGTATTGTATCATCAAGGTTGTATACAACACCCAGCCCTATTATGAATCAAGTATTGGACACGAGTCCACTAGAACTAAATGTGCAATCAATATTAGATTGAAAGTTGCTTGCCTTAATTTGCATTAGCACTGCTGTATATTTACACATTCTACCACTGACCACTGAGCTGCTTCACTGAACCAGTCGGGGGTTAAGTGCCTTGCCCAAGGGGCACATTAATGGTTGTTGAGGGAGGAGATAGTAATACGTACTCACAGCTCTGTGTTAATGACTTTGTCAGGCATCTTAGTTCACCACTACTGAAAACATGCACTTATTTTCAGTGTTATTATATGGGGGATCATTTCCCAGGATTTTGCATAAGGGCATCTTCAGCACAACAGATTGTGTGACATTTTATTTGACGACACAGCGCAGCAGTCTGCTGCCTTTCTGGTAAATTTTATGGCAAGATAACCACTTAAAGCCAACAACAACCTGCACTTTATGAGAGCAGACAGTGCATGAGAATAAGCTGCAGCTGCTGAACATGAAATGAGTTTCTCACTCTGGCTCCATCTCCACAGTCCACAAAGATGATATTAACACCGAGGCATCACCCTTCACCGCTGATTTGATTAAATACCCCTGCACTGCTTTCAAGAAGCCACAAGAGGAGCTCAAAGTCAACTGGAGGTCTGCATTCGGGACTTCCACCCTTGTTTTCTCTGACTTGAGCAAGAAGCCAAAGCCTGTAAACTCCCCACTCTCCCCAGCCGGCAGTCATTTGAATTCCTTGGCGGCAGAGCGAGGTTTATATAAATACAACGTCTGCCAAGGGACAACAAGCCCCAATTATGCCTCTGGTGGCTGGCAGAGGCAAAGTGCCGAGCTCTCCAATGGGGAATCACTGGCCTCCTACAGTCACCCATCCAAGAAAATGAGAATTGATCACAGTCCCTTTCCCAGTAACAATGCTCAAAATGGAGCCCCCAACTCAGGGTGAGTGAATCTCTCGCTTGGCTATTCATGAATAAGTTTATAATAAGAGAAGTTTTGTGCAACCTCAGGGAGATAAGTGGGGTAAAAAAACATCTGTCTGTGGAATCTTTAATGCAACATTGTTAAAAAAATGTTCAGATTGATGAATAGCCGTAGTAGGACACCATGCAAATACCATTATTACCAGCACATACTGTATCACCGCACACGCTTGAAGGGAGGTTGTTTGCTCGCTAATAAGGGTTGATGTGACAGGTATACTTGGATTTTATTTTCAATTCATCTCAAACTAATAAGACTGTTTTCTTCAGCTCTGTCAGTAAGCGCAAAATAGAAGCGACAAGCAGCAGCTCCTCCATTTCTTCCAGTCCCAGCGCTCCTTGTTGTGCTTCCCATCATCGTCCAGCTGTCCTCAGAGTGGTCCACAAGGAGGGGGACAATAAGGGACGACAGTTCTACGCCTGCTCACTTCCCAGAGAGACCAAGTGCAACTTCTTTGAGGTGAAAATGGAAAACAAGTCATCTGTATGGCATCGTGTAGCATTGAGACTTTAATAAAAATTACTCTTTTTTTTTTAGTAGCTTTAGTTTTAGCCATTCTGCAAACATTGTGATATGTCGGCATCACATTTAAATGCCTGGAATAAAACTTAACAACAAAACTGATGTTAACCTTGTTTTCTCTGTTGCAGTGGGCTGACTTGCACTTTCCTTGTTGTCACCACGGGAAACGCTGTTTAATGAGGACGGTTCTGAAAGTGGGACCAAACAATGGCCGGAATTTTTACACCTGCAGCTTTCAAAAGGGTAAACAGTGTGACTTCTTCCAGTGGGCAGAGAAAGGACCAGGGGTGTCCATCCTCCCCGGTTGTTAGTTTATTCTCACATGCATTACTTCCTCTGCACATTGAACCCTCGAGGCTTTATGTTCAGCTCAGCATCAACTTTGTGAAATTCACAGTTTTTTACTGAACTAAACTTGTTATGCAGAATATTTCTCAACTGTTTGGCTTCTGGTTCATGCTCAACGAGATTGTACAAAAGTTGTTCGAATCAAGTGTGTGTTGGCCTTTTTGCGTATCATGTCTCAATTTCAGTCTTTTAACAATATATGTTTCATGAGAGAAATATAGAGTGATCACTAAATAAGCTCAACAAGTCAAAGTAGGAACATTTGAAATTTCCTGTAACATATTTTAAATGACATTTTATTCAATCATTAAAATTAAAATCATCAGATTAACAATACTGCATGGTGATTCCAGTTATTCATTCCAGTATATAAAAGAGATACTGCCTTTAAAAGCAGTCCACAGATTTTAGTAGCGGTGTGTCGGACTCTGAGTTTGACACCATGTAGTGGAACTGGGAGAAGCCGGGGACTTTGTTACAGGCCGCACCTGTCGGAGATGAAAGAGGGGAAAAATTAAATGGTACGGATGAAACAAAATTTTAACTCCTTTTTCATTAAGGGTCATAATAAAATGTGAGCTGCATATAGATGTGCCATGTGAACACTAGTGAGTCTGATCACATCCCCATTATTACACAGACCTCTGAGAACGTCTGTGGAAGCAAATTCAAATGTCACTAAACTACATCACGCTTGGTTTGTCCTTTTAAAGCAAACAGACTCTCATGCTCATTGTTGCCAGTCAATAGAATCAGTGTTAAATGGCCTTATTTCAGTGTTCAATATTTATTTAGCTATTTCTAGAACAAAGATATTAATTAATTGTCTTTCTTTTAATAATTGTGTACTGAAGGTTTAAATTACTTTCATTAAAACATTTTGGATTAGGCCCTGTTTTAAAGCCTGAAATATGCCAATATTCTATAAGCATGTGTAAACTCAGTCCTCAGCAACATTTTAATGAGGACAATTTAAAAAGAAGCAGGAAGCTGAGATTACAGCACCCTCTTTTTCTTGTTTATACAGATATTTTATGAGTTCAGGTCTTGTTTACACTGGGTTGTAAACTTTATTATGGAAGTTAAGTGTGCTTTCTGAATTATTTATAGAAACTGAAGGCAGATGCAATTAAAAAAGACAGCTTTAATCATCATCTCTGTGCGTATACATCTGCTTGTCTGCATCTCTGTGGATGTATGCGTGTCAGGTGTGCGCCTTAGTACCTTTTGGCAGGAGCCGAACGGTCTCCATTGAACCTTAACACTCACCATAATGGCCTGTTGTGTTAGCACAGATGATGGCTCCAAAGAACTCTGAGTAATGCCTCTTGATTCTGGAAATGGCCGTCTTGCAGGCTGCCGAGGGATCTGCCCCGGCCCTCATCAGCTCCACGGCCAAGTAACTGTTGGCAGGATTACAAGCAGTACACATGAGGCAAACTAACAAGTGCTGTCAGGGCCACCAACCAGGATGATGATGGGGATGTGCTCGCGATTATGGCGTGGGATAAATCTGATGTAAACATATCTGATGTCAAGAAGCACCGATAAAATATGATTTAAAAGTAATACTTCCAGCCTCGCTCCATGGCGTGCGAGGCCATCGTCACTCTACTTTTTAGGTGTTCACAGGTGTGTAAAATCAGCAAATTGGGAGAAATTGCAGTAATTTACCATCACCGAAATGCAAATGACTTGTTCTACACAGACACTATGGGTGCCATTAACTCCATTAGCCTGGGGTCAAATGTATAAAACAATTCATTCATTCATTTATTTTCAACCTTGTGGAACACACAGAGTGACATATTGCAATTTCCTAAAATGAACTTCTTTAAAAGTTTGGTATTTTTAAGTGGAAAATGTTTAGTAACCTTTTCCTTCAGTAAATACTTCTGACAGGGCATGTTAGGTGTTATTTTCCACACAAAATACAAGCAGCTTAGTTTGATTAAAATTCCTCAAAGTACTTTACATTTCAGTGTATCTCATACTACTGGTTAGCAGGAATGTTCTGGGTTTTTTGGAGGACAGATGTATTTTTAAAGCTTCCTGTTGCTGGTGGTGATATTTTACTGCTACATTTTGACAGTGAAGTCCCCAGGAAGGATTGTAACCAATGTTATAAAAATGTGTGTTGCATGGAGAACAAATTATAAACACACTTCAGTCCACTAGTAGCAAGGTCTTCTTGAAAAACGCAAGCCCCAATCGTTCCAGGAAGTGACTCGGAAAACTATGATTGAAATAGGCGGCCCTCAGCTGTGGTTGTGTGCGACTGTGAATGTAAAGCTGAGTGCAACTTTAAAAAAAAACAGTATGTGTACTCCCCAAACTATCCTGGATAAATAAATCTTACAAAAATAACCCTTCTGAGACTGGCATATTCTCACAGCCTGGAAACAAACAGCAGCTTTAGTCTCCAAAAACTCTTCGCCTCTGCTGTGCAATGTACAAATGACAGTTTTGGGGCAATGTAGTCACGCCTCCACTCTGTATTATACCATTGTTGCACTTACTGCAAGAGATTCACACCAGAAATGGGCTGTTTAAAAAACTACATGTGTCAATATTCTCTAAAACACAATTCTTCTGTCTGGGAAAAAATGTGTTACAGCCCTATTGTTAAAACAGTAAACCCTGATTAGGATGCACAAAGGAGTTGCAATCCAGTCAACATTTACCACAGAATTTAAAGCGCAACACTTTAGAGGAATTCTGCTGAATGAATATACATGATAGGAAGCTTTTTTCATTTCGAACTGAGGAGGAAATCACAGCAACAATAGGTACCTTGGCAGAAAGCGCATCATGAGGTCTCCATCTCCAGTAGCAGCAGCACCACCAGCTGAGCTGTCTGCATAGGCCCCTGCTCCAACGATAGGAGAGTCCCCAACACGACTGCAGGACAGGAATATGCATTTAAATATAGACCAGTGTACAGTACAGAAAAAAATACAAACAAAAACATATTTCTTAATTAATGCTTCTGTCACTGTATTTGCAGCACTAAATGCACTGAAAACCAGTTAATCTAGGACCAAAATCCCTACAAATAAATATTGGAGATGCAGTGTGTGATTCTGGAGAAAGATAGCTGATTTCCAGGTTTTTGGGTTGGACAGAACTCAGACCCAAAGTGTCACTATTGTTCTCTAATACAACTAAAAGGTTCCTATGGGTCCTTGAAACCCCTAATAATCTGTGAATTCGAGGTGAAATAATCATGGCCAAAGTCTTTGAAAACAGACTTTAATAAACATGCTTCACTGAAATGCTTGAATTGCTATATTCTGTGCACAAATAGAAATTGAAAGTAGCAATAAGTTCTTTTGGTATTTTTTCATGTTTTCATATGTGTCAGCTGCATCATTGTTCTACAGTGGTCAAGTGTGCACATAACACAGCACGCCAGTGAAGTGTTCACACATTCAGATCTCTCTTTCTAATTGTGTAAAGCCTGCTACTTACTCATTATTCACTTTCTAAACCTTGATCCGTGTTTCAAATGATGCCACGTTTGGTCCTTGAATTTTAAAGGCCAGGAAAGGCTTTGAAAAGTTCTTGAATTTAATGTTAAAGAAGGCGTGGGAACCTTGAGTATATATTATGACTCGTACCCTGGAACTTTGTGAGTGAGTCCGTTGGTGGATGTTCCAGCAGCAACGTGACCTTCTTGATCGAGAGCAATCATCCCTGGTGCCAAAAAAAAAAAAGAAGTGGTATTAAAATGTTTCTTTAACAGGACAACTTTGTAAAGAAAGCCTGACAAAAAAATTTTAGCATTTGTGTGATGTAGTGCTTATATTGCTGAACATGTGAGCATAATGTTAAATTCTTATCCAGGTGACCTGATCAGTACGTTGGTCTAGCACAGGCCACATTAAATCAGAGCAGGTAAAAGAAAACAGTTTCTGTAGAATCTAGTAGTTTTGCTCTTTTTAAAAAAAGTATTTTGGACACAAACAGACATTCCAGACCTAAAACCTTGTTCCCTGCTAACCTCTACTTCAGTATGTCTCTCTGTGTTTCTTTTTGGCAGCTTGTGCTGATAAACTCTCTCACCCATGCCTACTTTTAATGAAGTGCTTAAATACAAAACTGTAAAAAAGGCCTGAGGAAAGCTGACTTCACTTCACATTCTGTGTTCACAGATAAAACCTACCGATGGTGTCATGTGAGTGTATATTAGCATGCTGTGCCCTTGTGCTCTGTTTCACTGTTGCCACTGGCTTGTAGGGTCCACAGGACTTAGAGGGATCTGGAAGAACATTCTTTTGACAGGAAAGAAAACATCATCACTGTTTGCATAATTGTATAATCCTTAGACGGGTGAATTGCAGCCATTTGCTTTGATTTGCTGCCATGTAAATCAATAAATCAGACCGTATTTGTACAGTGCTTTTCATACCAATAAATTGTTACACAGTGATTTACACAATACAATAACCAGCCTATCCAAACACAAAGGCATAAATGACTTCAGAATTCATAAAACACTCAGCAACTGAGGCAACTGAATCGTAAATCTAATGCATTTACAGTAACGAACACCAGAGGCAGCAATATATGCCTATATGATGTAAAATTCAATAAATAATTGGACATATAATTAAAGCTAAATTAAAACCAGATTTAAAATAAATATTTTAACGGATAAATCAATAACAAGCCAGACTGAAAAGGTCAAATACATTAAATAATTAGACCAATTAAGCTAAATTAAAAGGCAGATTAAAAAGGTTGCTTTTAATGTAATCATACAGCTATCAGCACTATTATCACTGATGCTCTGGTTGAAGAAGGAGGACTGCACACAGACTTCTTGGTTTCCTTTCTTTTTTATTTTAACAGTATTTTGCTGCATCAAAAGCCCACAGTTTCAACATGTCTTCATCAGAGGCACAGCAAGCATGCTTGTGTGAAATAAAAAGAAAATGGGTTTGTAACCATGCATTCTTGTTGTGCTCCTGATTAAGACCCACGTTGTTACATTGGGCTTTTGATTCAAAAAATAAAAAAAACTGATGAAACCAACAAGCCTGTGTGCTGTGTCCTCATCCTTCAACCAGACTACAGCTCCAAGGCTACCAGCACCAATTGAGGAGGTTGAGGTGTTTCTTCATTTAATACCGGCTCCTAATAATAAACAGTAGGGAGTCTCTCTCTGCTCGGACTCTCTCTAGTATCTTATTTCCAGTGACTGAAACATCAAAAAGCCAAAAACACCCCAGTTTAAATCCCTGCTGCAGCTAAAATCTGTCCTTCAGCAGTCAAATCCCATGTTTTATTGAGACCGACAACCTAGTGTACCTGAGGGTAGTGTAGTTTGAGAAAAGGTTTCCCTGTCTCTCTACCTCAAGGTGTCTTTTTGCTCTTATGAGTACCAGCTTGACCTGCAGGGAGGTGTGAAAAGTTCATTCTGCTCCTTTGATGTTACATGAAAGTGGAATTCTGCTCGAAAATGTCAAATTTTGAGTCTGAGTGAACAGTCACAAAATGTGGGCCATGAAAGGTAACCTTAAATGTTAAAACAAAGGTCTTCTCATATAGCATGAGTGTCTGTATCAGCATTACCTTTTAACAAGGCTTCCATCATGTCATTAATAACCCAGAGATGGGATCAACAAGTCTGCTTTATGAAAGTGCCTGTGCATTATTCATAGAGCAAAGTCTGCAATATTCCATTTCATAACAGTAAAAGTAAAACCCTTGAAAATATACTTGAATGTAGATATAGTTGCTCTGTGACCTCAGAACAATGTCATGTATGTACACATGTATGCAGAACAATACTTAGTCATCTGTTTTGTGTATTTTTCAGTATTTGAATGCTTTCTACACATCTAGAACACATTTTAGTTCGTGTTTTGTACTTCCTATATAAAAAGACCTACTGGCATGAGTAGCTGGGGAAAAAAACTTGAGTGGTAAAAGTACTAAGCTTTGTCTCTTCCTCAACCACTGTTGAGATGACCTTCAACAGGGCACTTGACTCCTAAGTATTGTATTGAAGCAGCTCAGTGAAGGTCCTTGAACTGGACAGCAGCAAGTGTAAAATGGGTATATTTGCTCAATAGGACACTGCACACTCTGGAACAAAGGCAGCTGAGTTAAAGAGACGGCTCATCCCACAAACATTTCTTTCCCTCTTGTCTGTAGTGCTATTTGTCAGCTGAGACTGTTGTGAGATGCCAAGTGTTGGAGACTTGCTGTAGAGATGTCTGCTTTATCTTGAAAAAATGAACTCTAATGCATTTGGATTTTGGTGCTAAAAAAAATACTTTTACAAACTCAACAGCAATGTCTATTTCCAGAAATCATAACCGGTTATTTATCTACGGATCTTCTGAGCTACAACTGCAAATCGTATCACCACAAAGACAGATTATGCGTCTACCATGAAATGTATATAAGTAATGGACGTAGTCACCGTGACATCACCCATTGATTTGTGGACAAGTTCATGGCTATTTAGACGTACACAGTGGTCGCGTTAGTGTCCTGTCAATATACCCTGCTTTATCATCTATTTTTCTCCTAATGGGACCATTATTTACACAACTAACATCATATTGTCTTAGAGAAGACTTTAGAGATGAGAAAATAGTTCCTACATGAAACTGCTCACAACAAGCTCTGAGGATTATGTTGAGTAACTGGGTCTAGATATCTGGAAAGTGACATTGCTGCTGAGATTTTCAAATGTATTATTATATTATTAGTATGTATTGTTATTGTTGTGTGCTTTGAACACAAGGCAAATGCCATCCAGTTCCAATACTTTAAATTCAAGGAAATGGTTGATATCTCTCAACACTCAGCAGCATAGCACTATACTATAGCACTTCAGGTAAAAGGAAAAATATGTATTTTGGGATGAACTATTCCTTAAAGAGGAAATAAGAAATCTTATTCTGGAGATTTACAGAGGAAGTGAACAGGTTTGTTTTAAAGAATAGTAAAAACTGGGCGCTTCAGGGCATCACCTCTACCACAAAACGCTGACTTTTTTATGAAGTTCTTTAGTATGCCTGTCAGTTTTTCTGCTTATTATCAATCTTTTAGAAGCAGCGCGCCTGTAGCCAACACAAGTAAGAAAAACACACTCTCTAATACACACACCTTTCGATAATTAGGTTGGCAGTTGCCCTTCAGCCACTGTGAGAAAATATTCACAGATTTGTTGGTAGTCAGGTCTTCTGCGATGAAGCCCATGTTTTCAGCAAACACAGAAGCTATAAAGAGAGAAGTGACACTTTCAGGTTAAGTTACACATTCTGGTCCACACTGACCTTGGGTTATAAGAAAAACAAAGGGTCACAAACAAAGGAGGAGCTCGAGGCAATCTCATCTCGTTTAGGCTTGTAACTGGCTTGCGAGGGCGGACAAGTCTTACATTGCTACTGTTTTGAACAACTATAACCTTAAAGTTCCTATAAGAATGTGTTTTCTATATGAATGTTTCATATAAGAATATTTATTTAAAGGATTTAATTAATAAAATGTGTTTTTCCAAGTTACTTATCAAGGTGGAAAAACTCTCTGGCCTTCACTTTACTTTAAAGTACTGGCATCAAGATGTGCTCCACCTGCCCCTCTATTCATGTTCTTCTCCCATTGAGAAACTGAATGAAAAGTTGGTATGTTTTCTTTGTCAGAACTTGTATTTTATGCAATCATTCTATTCATGTTCACAGTGTTATCCTTAGCTTTGACCCGTGCATTCATCACTAACTGCAGATGTTAGTGAAACAGGAATGGGAGATTATTGAAGTGTTGCAAAGAACACTTTACATAAGTGCCTAAAATGTTTGGGGTCCTAATGTGACAGGTGCCTGCAGAAGATATAACAAAAGCAAATTCATATACAGAAAAAGGTGTTTGATCTTTGCTGGTCAGTAAATTGAAGTTCAAGTTTTTTATTCTCAACATGTGCACAAAAAGCACATGATGAGAATAAAGGAGAAGCAGTCGATGGCAATGAGAATCTTTCGCCTCAGGCTTCCTCTAAAAATGCTCATTAAATATCTTTAAAAATGGAAATATTACAAGTAGAAAGCAGAATCTAAGACACAAAAAATGAATGTGCAAGTTAAAATATAGGGCTCAAATATCAACATCATATTATGTTACGATTAGCCTTTCCAACATTAACCATGACTCTTCTTAAATTTCCCCACACTTTTTGCACACGTACCTGACTCTCCCACTAACAGTGTATGTTCAGTGTGCTCCATCACAGCTCGTGCTACTCCTATGGCATTCTTGATTCTTCTCAGGTCTGCAACTGCACCCACCTCCATAGTATCCCTGGCCACAGAGAAAACACAGAAAATAAACATTACTCCTGGTTAACTGGACACGTAGCAGCATCTGTTTAAAGGTAACCTGTGAAGTTTTTTGACCTTGAGTCATTCACACATTATGGCTGAGATGAGGCTTATTGGAACATTAAGTCAAGCTCGTAAAATGCTCCTCGGGCTATCATCGCAGTACCCAATGTCTGATATTTATGAACTGGCCCTTTACGGCGTGATGCAATCTGCTAGAAATGCTCTGTGATAAATACTACATCTTCTACACCTATAGCATAAATTTAGTTTGGGAGGCTGTAGTTTGTTGTGGTGATGTAATGAACTACATTATAGAGAGCGGTTTCAAATATTTATCCACCACAACAAACCACGTTGCTATAGAGTTGAGTCAAATTCTCCCAGACTCAATATTAAAAAATTGAACATTATACTTTATTGCGGGGGATGTTCTATTGGATTGCATTAAACTGTACAGGTGTTTCGATTCTTGTGCTCAGTCAAAGTATTCAATATGTCTGCTGGTGATAGCTACTGTATTTCTTATGCAGTTATATTGGATAGTGTGTGGGAGACTATTCCCTTCCCACAATGTATTCATGACTAACAAAAAAAAGTCAATTTTCCTGCAAAATGGAAGAAGGATCATTCCATACAGTAATAACAAACAGCTTGCTGCTTGCCTTTTGTCTGTCATCTGGAGCTGACATTTGCCTCTTCTTCTGAGCGTGTAAATGTTTGTAGTTAACGACTTAATAACCGGCGAGCTTTTAGACCCTAATGAGAATCTTAATTAGTGCTTTATTAAAGGACGGCTGGCTGGAAAGGTCAACCAGTAATAGCTGTAAATGTTAAAGATGCACAGACAGCACCCGAACACGTTGTGATAGTAACACAGTATGCAGACAGCTGCAGGTGCCACATTAGAGTGGTCATTTTTAATTAAATATAGGTCATTATTTTATCTTTTCTGTTATCTTGCTATTTCTTTCCTATATGTTCGAGGTTTAAGAAACCTCAGAACAACAGCATCGCTGGGGATTCAAGCTTTCATTAAAAAAGATATAACACAAGATTTGAAAAGACTGTACTGCCTCACACAGCTGCTTTTAGGTTGCAAACATGGCAGCTGGGTGTAAACAAAACAGCTGTTAAATTCCAACAGCCTATGCAAACATGTATCCAATTGTTTTTGCATTAAATGCATGTTTTGCATGACATTTCCTATTTTAACTTTAAATTAAAAGCACTGTTTAGGCCCAGGGTTTACCCATTCATAATCATGGCATCCAGCGTGGTCTCTCCGCGCTCATCGGGGCTCCCGCCGTACCCGACACTGCCATCACACTGATCAATTTCACAGCGGGCACAGCCCTTCTCCACTGCATCCAACACTGAGCCACTGGACTGCAAGGCGCTCCATGCTACAGAATAAAAGACAACACAATGAAACATTCAGTGTACAAAACACTACAAGGCATACATTATACACCCAGGACAGGAAGGAAAGTGCTGTATTCCACCAAACATCTTGGCTGCTTCAAGAAACTACAAAATGACTTTTGTTTTGAGTTGGTTGACAAAAGTAGTAATGTTTCCAATGACCATCACCGCCTTGTGTTGTAAAGTTCTTGATCTGGCTAACACAAGCATTTGTTATGACAGCAAGAGAAATAAAGGCGCAACTCATTTTAAATAATTAGCTTTTTTTTGTTCTTAAATCAGTTTTTTTGTGAGGTACCAGTATTAACCACAAAATGTAACATTAAAAAAAGCATAGCGCTTCCTTTTAACTGGCTACTGTAATACTCACTGCGAAACTTGTTTTGTCTGATTTTGCAGATAATCTGTGACGGGCATTAAGAACTAGCTTCTTCTCGTTGGTTTATGAAGGTCATAAAGAAGTTATTTTAATGATCATCTTGTAGTTGCTTTAATCTCATTTTTAGAGAGGCATGGTTAGGTGGTCACTTTATAACCATGCTGAGAGAGAAAGTTTGTGTCCTGTTTTGAGAAAACTTCACTATGACACAACTTGTTTTGTTTTTTTTTAGCTATTTTCCAAATTAAATATTGAATGTTCAATACAATAAATCCATACCAAATCTGTGTTTAAAGATCCTATGCTGGGTAAATAATGGAATTAATTTCATCCGTTTGTCCACTCCTCATACCTGTGCAGACGACTTAAAGGTTCAGATGAGGCATGCGATGACCAGTGAGATGGATTTCTAATAAACACGGATTGTGAGCTCTCAAGCATTTGGTCACTGATCCCCCAAGTGCCCATGGGGGATCAAAATACCAACTGGTGGCACTGTCACCAGCTTGCCACTAAATTCTCAGACCATCATACTGTGTTCAGCATGAAACCACAACAAATTCCTCCTCTTATCATTTATGATTTATCCACCTGTAAATTCTGTCCGTCTACCATCTTTTCTAAGTGCTCTTGTCTCAGCATATAATTCTTTTTTTCAATACGACTCGGTATTACAATCCGTTTCACTTAGAAAACGCAGCAGAATGGAAGAGAAGATTAGCCTGCTATTGTCAGCTGCTTCTGTAAGCCCCCTAAGGAAAAGAGATCTGCATGGGCGGATCAATAGGGGCTCACACACTACACTTTTAAATATCTACCCACAGAACAGATAGCAGGGTACATTTTTCATTTGCATACCAACCTCAGGGGAAAGAGGTGATGTACATCTGATAAATTAAAGGGTATCCATCTATCAAATGGTGAGATTTTTTGAGTTAACTTTAATCACCTTCAGATTTTGATGTGTTGCTTGAGATGTTTTGAACACCGTTTCTATCATTTTTCCCCGTGTTGAGCTGTGCACCTGTTGGAAATCCACTTGACAGATAAGTCGCAAGCAATGCTGAAATATTTTCAGTTTCAATTTGAACATGTCCAATGTATCATCCTGAAGGAAATCAAATAGAGTAAAGGCAGACCTGGCAATAGCAGTTATGAAGCCTAGTGGGTTCTGCCCATTTCCTATCCCCATCCTCGGCTCTGATGGTCTTACAGACTTGTACGGTTAAGCTGTATTGGAGTCACAAGTATACTGCGAAAAAAGCACTTTATAAAAGTATGAGAAGGAAATCTTGGAAATACTGGTTATGGAGCCTGCCAGGCATTCCACTCCACCCCACATACAGGCTACAACACACACAAGCGCTCTCGTTTTATGTCTGCTTTCTTGATGGAAACTTGCTCGCAGGGTCCAGGCTTGCAGTTATGAATAAACGTTACAATCATTATTTTCATTATCAGTTAATATGCAGTCAATTTCCTTTGTTCACTGTTACATCATGTGGACTATAAGATGACAGAAAGTCTTTTTTTCCACCAACATTCCAAACCTTGAGAGATTCCCATGACTATAAAACATACGGAGAAGACATTTAAAGCAGCTGGAAGTATATTTAACTGAAAAATTACTAAAATAATTAACCTGTGGAGCCAAATAGTAACAGATTTTTTTGGCCAATTGAATAATTTCAGCTTTAATCAGAATTTTAATTTGAAATGCAATAAAAAATATATTAAAAAATAATCAAATACTAGAGGAAGGAAAAAAATACTGTTGCTCTTTCATCCTAGTTAATTACTGAGTTCTTGATCTCTTTATTCACTTCGTTAATTCACATGTAGTTTTTTTTAGGCCTGATGATTCATCAAATAAAGGAAATTCCACTACATGCTCCTAAATTAATTTATAAAACTACACTCTGCTCTTTTAGACATATGGTTGCTATTTAAAGTAGATGCATTTCACAGCACACACACACAACAGGAAATCCTAGATTAAAATGTCTTATCAGGCCGTCAGCAGGAGAGAAGATGATATCCCACCTCCGCTTCTCTTTCAAATGTCATGGCTTACTTTGTAAAGCTTTCTCTGCAAAGTTAAATAATTGCTCTTGGTATGTTTGAATCCAGAAAAATGGATTGAACAACATATTTGATTTTAAAACCATAAACGTCAATAACCATGGTTATTGACGAAAATACTCAATGCTGCAGCATTGAGTATTTTCCCTGCATTAATCAATGAAAAAACTTCAGTTATCTTTGAAGAATACTTTGATACCAAAAATATTATAAAAACATTTTTTGCAGGTTATTAGGAATTTATCCGGCGACTAAACTACTAAAATTACTATTTTCCTTCAAATTCAAAATGTGTATAAACAGTATACAGTATTAAGTACAAATAGCAGAAATAAACAGTATATTTGTTAGTACCTAAACTGTAAACAATATAGTATACTGCAAAATATTATATTATACAGTGCAGGATATTGCAGTTTTTCTGTGAATAACTAATTGTAGATTAATACTAAAGACATCAAAACTATGATATAACACGCATTGAATTATGTAGTAAACCATTTGCTTTGATGGTCTCAAACAAGAAATTCCACAAATTAACTCTTGACGAGGCGCACCTGTTAACTGAAAACCATTCCAGGTGAAAACCTCATGAAGCTGATTGATTGATCTGAGAGACTAACAGAAGTGCGCAAAGCTGGTAAGTTTTAAGAATTTAAAATATAAACATATTCTGGTATGTATAACACTTTTTTGTGTACGTGTATGTGTACTATCGTAGTTGTGATATCTTCAGTATTAATCTACAATGTTAAAAATAATAAATGAAATAAAGAAAATACATTGACGATAAAATAAAAAATATTTAGAATGTAAAACTATATTGAAAAATAATGTATATATCTTCAGATTGGAATAACTGAACTGTTAAATATACTCAAATAAATCGCAGAATGGTACAGTATATTTGCTAAATAGTAGGCTACTGTACAGAATACCCTGTTGTCTAGTACAGAGTATTACATTGAACAGTATAAAGTATATTTGCAGAATAGTAACTATGCTTATACAATGTAGTACTTTGCGGAATACTTTACTTTATTCAATAAAAAACAATAAAGTGTTTATGGACTATTATATTTGTTTGCTTGCAGATTTGGCCCAAATGTCAAATGACTGAACTCCAGACTGAATTAAACTTTTGTAAAAGCAGTAAGAGCCGGGTGGCCTACCTGCAGCCGTTGCATTCTTGAATGGCCAAGTATTGATAACGAGAGGTAACGATGTGTGTCCGAGTGGAAACAGAACCGTTAAAGTAGAAATCAGGAGATATGCAAACATGTTGTCCTGACAAAACGCTGCATTAACATTACAACGACACCGCGAACTGCGAACTTTATTTCCTCTTCATTGCTGTTGTTTCACGCCGCCGTCAGTTTGTAGAATAACCCAGCAGACTGCGGAACAAAGCAGGTTGTTACATTTAATATGTTTTACAAGAGAATTCGCTACACTTTGGTATAATGTAGTAACACATTAAAACTTCCTTGTTGTGTCACATGCTTAGTGGGCGGGGTCTTCTTAAAGGGGAAGTACAAATATTTCAAAATCTGTCATGCGCCAGTGATATGTGGTTTTATGATGCAAATAAACGGCGAAAACAAAAAAATGGGGTGCATTTAACAGCTTATATTCATTTAACTAATGCAATAGTTGCCTATATCAGATATATTTTAAAAAACGTCAGTTATTCAGTATGATAGTCGTCCTATATACAGTTATGAGAAAATAATGTTTTGAAGTGACTTGCAATGTCATCAAACTAACTACAAACTAACATTGCAAAAAAGCCACATTATTGATTAATAATAATTATTATTATTATAATAATAATAACAACTTTATTTATATAGCACATTTTAAAAACATTAAGAAAGTCCATTAATACAAGAAGACACAGATGCAAAATCATAGTAGACAGAAGGCAAATGTAAAGTAATATTTATCAGAAAACTAATAATAAATAAATAAAAATCCAGATATACAGAAATGCAAATAAATGGGTATAAGCAGTTGACAATAAAACAATAAAATGATAATAAATTAGATGAAAAAGGAGACATTGTCAGATGAAAGTATTTCAACAAAATTTGCTTAGAATCATTCGTATCATTATGGTTCATGTCTAACCACTTTTACTGCTATCATGCTAAATGTCCCCATGCAGATATAATAGCTGTTATGCTAATTTATGCATTATGGTCTGCAGCCACTAGTGGCAGCACTCAGAGTGAATGGAGGAAATGATGTAACATCTTGGATTTTGCAGTGGCCATTTTGACAGGTTTCAGCAGAAATAGCATGTGTTTAAGTAATATCAACAAGGGCTGCATTCCATTTAGGTGGGCCAGATGTCAGGCCCTGTTATTGTGCATGCTGGCTTATTGGGTATGGCTTAAAGGAACTGAGCCATCAATAACAGAATTTATTTCTAATGTCAAATGTCTGTTGTTGAAGAGAGTCTATTAAGTTAAATGGAAATCACCTTTAGCTTAGTTTTGCTTTAGCAACTGACATTTTTCTTTTTTCTTCTTCCTGTTAGCTTGCTGAGTAGTTCAGAGATTTCCCCTTTGGTGAGTTTGGATTTCCACCATTCTTCCATTAAAGAATATAATGACCATTGTATCTGAAATGAGTGGGTTGGCTGGACAGCACTTGTTGGTGTAGTAACATCCAATGATTCATACAGGTCTGCAGCATGGCCTATAACCTGGCAGTTTTCAGCGATTGCCCTCCTTCACACCAGAGTGCGCAGACCTGACCACTTCAGCTGAAACCTGACTGCTGTTGGCAGCTTGGGGCCATGGTGACATTTCTCAAGGGGTTCATTCACTACGGAGATGCCGGAAAACACAAGGTAAGTATTTGCTGCTTGTGCTTTTAGTAGATGTTACTGCTTGTGCTTTTAGTAGAGGTCTTGGCTCAGGACAGTCTGTTTGTGCTTGGCAAATGTCAGCAAGCTGACTAAGCTGCCCTTGTTGCTGACTGATTCTCTGTCCAGTCTCAGCTTTTCCTCTGTGTGCTTCACAAATACACTGTCTGTAGAGGCATTCATTTGTTGCAGGGTCTTTATGGCTTGGATTTGCTTGTTGTGCATGTCATAATGCCTTCTGTCGGGTTCTATGTCGGCTACTTCATTTACCTATTTTTATTTGCTTTCTGCTTGGCATTATTTAAATATGAATATTCATATTTGAATACTTATGTGATCCTTTGGTCTAGGACATAGTTATGTGTTATTGTTTCATTGTTTTGGGGTTGTTTTAGTGACATATTTGTTTTGCATTTTGTCTGTAATTGTGGCTGCACGGATAAGACTATTGTCACATATATAATAACAGTAATCATATTCAATATTATCCCAATGTACTTTATATTCAGCTAAGCTTTAGAAAACATGTTTACTCACAGTATTGTTTTTATGTGCTTTGCTGTTCTTCCTTGGATCTAAAGAGCTAATTTGGCTAATTTTAGAGTCCCTGAAACCACCTTGATTACCTCTAATAGCAGCATAATAACCTTAATTATGAAGCCCTTTTTAAAGCATTGCATGCATCGACATTTATTTATAGTGTGTTTCCCTTGTATGAAAATACAAATAGTATTCTGTTGCACGTAGAGTTGGTTGCCAAACTCTGGCCTGTCCTCCTCCACACACGCACAAAAATTTTGTTATTAGAGAGAGGGTAAAATACAAAAAAAGGAACCTTTAGGTACCCATATCGGTTCAAATGTAAACGGTACCCAATCCTAGATGCATGTTCATTTGAGATTAGTCAGCATGCTTTTGAGCTACATCTCAAAAGAGAAGTATCTTGCTGCTTTGTTTATGTGAAGTTTTCTGTGAAGCATAACTGTACAACTACAATGACCAGGCAATTGTTTAATGTGTCTGACTCATTTGATGCTAACAAAGTACATCAAAAACGAATGAAAGCTGAAAGTCCAAAAAGATGTGTCTCAGTTCAAAGACCGGATCCTCCAAAGGATGTGCTCCTCAAAGGCTGGTCTCTGAGAAGATCTGAAGTCTAGTTTGAGCCCGTACCTCTTCCTAAAATGAAATGGTCGAACCAGAGACCAAAAATAATTGTACAATCAGGCAGCGATCCTCATCAACTCTTACAATAAATTTTCAGGTTGATTACCAGCCACTTGCTCTGAAGCGAACAGGGCGTAGCAGTGGTTAATTGGGATAATGATGAAAAAAAAATAAAGTTAATGGATGAAAAATACTTGCAAGAGCACATGAAATATCTTGTTGATGAGAATGACGTCAACCCACCACTGTTGAAGTCCAAAAAGTACCTGAAAACTTTGAGATTAGCCTCAGACAGATATAAATCATCAAAACATAGAAATGTCAGTTCTGAAAGAGGCTGAAAGGGTTTTGTTTTCTATAAAGGAATGCAGGAAATAGAAGATGACCCCTTTGTAATGGATTATACTGTAGCCCAAATGTATCATGATTGATTGCTTTATTTGTCTGTATGCTATAAATAAGGAGCAGACAATCAATACAGAAGCCCTGAAGACTCTTACGGGCTCAAATACATTATTTTCCACTATGTACAGTATGCAGCATGCTGTGGCAGTCAGGTTTAGTCTGTGCTCCCCTCCTTGTTCTCCCTGCTGGATTCTGTTCATAAAAATAAATTGCTTGTCCGTCTAACACAGTTCACTCATACCTGCTGCTCAGTGTGTAGAGATTATTGGCCTATCAAAGAAAGTGAACAAATGATGAATGTAAACCTTTAGATTTAATGCTTTGGTTTTTGATTACAAGTCACACTTCAAACTAAAATTCCCTTAGAGAGCAGTTTTAGCATGAAGTCATCAGTTAAGTGTCATCTTTAATCATTTGAGCATATAAATCAATGTTCCATCAGTCCCTCCTTCATTTTCATCCTGGTAAGAGGCAGCTGATTGTGACAGAGTGAAAGAAACAGGCTGTGGTGAAAAGTTTGGCATACTCTCCCAAGTCACACCATATGGCACTGGGTTGACACGACATACCTCATGCTGGGTCTGGAATTATCCTTTTAAGTTCTTGGAATAACATATCCCAGAAGAGGAGGCAAAGTGTCTCTTAGAACAGAAAACTTGATAGAATTGGATCCTCTCATTTCTTACCAAACAAGAACAAAGCGTGGGCCAGACGGGGAGAAACTAACAATATAGTCTAACCTTGAGACGTGGACGCCAACAGCGTGCCCTCTTTTACATTATTCATATGAAAAATACAATTTTCACTTATATTTTATTCATTGGTTTTTCCTTAAACAATGGGAAGTCCTAGTGTGATTTTGACAGGGGTATCTGACGGAGAGGAAATGGATGAGAGAGAAAAAGAGTATTATTGCTTTCACCTGTGTTATTGATCGAAATTAAAGAACAGCCGCTAAAAAAATAGCTTTTTAATAATAACTTCATCAGTCACGATGTCCTTTCAAGTTGTTTCATAATGTCCTTCATAGCAGTCTCAGAGGGCGTACACAATGTCAGTATGGGTGAGTGCAGTGGCATCTTTGGAAACCGCTGCGCTGCTGTATACAATAGCTGATGGACAATGTCTGCTTGCTGATGGACAGCTGCTGACGAAATGTTGTTGCAATATACAGCAGGTGTAGATATTTGGGGAAAATCCAATGATTTCAAACCAGCCAATAGTGTTTGTTTTTTTTTATAGAATTACATAACATGGATCTCTTGTTTCCAAATGACCAAACCATATCTTTGGAATTTCTGTTCTGCAGTTTCTTGTTAGGTAGCAACAGAAATATAGATAAATAGGATATACCAAGCCAGTATCGGTTGACGGGTCCATCTGGTTCATTAGTCTACCTGTAATCTAAATAATGTTGAAAAAACATTATCTGCAACATTGCACAGAACTGAAGCTGCTAACAGTTTGTCACAACAGACATTGCTGTCATTGTAATATCATCTGAAGAATTGAACATAAACCCAAGCTACCAGACTATAAATGCAACTTTTTTTTAAATCAGGCTCTGTAACATGGATGCAGTTATTTAAAAACCACAGTAACAACTCCAAGTGACTGGGACGTCCAGGTGGGTCGCCGGTGTAGCACATGCTACTGGGGCTAAGTCTTTGTCACGGTGTACCCTGGTTGAAAATGCCCAAGAAAATATATATTTTTTAAAAAGTGACTTTCATCTGTTTTCGCTCACCAATTGTCAATTTCTTCTTGAAGCAGATTATTTTAGAAGTGTATAGTGTATATTAGAAATGCATACTGTGGTGGTTCATGATAAGCTTTATGGAAATGTAAGCAATCACAAGCTCTTATTTAACTTCCATTCAGGTTTCAGAAAAGCATACACTACGGACACTGTGCTTTATATCGAGCCAACTTCCTAAAAAAGGCAATTCATGAAGGAAAACTTTATGGGATGGTGCTGCCTGACCTATAGAAAGCTTTTGATTATGTGAATCATGAGCTGCTGATCACCATATTGAATGCTCTTGGGTTAAGCACTGGCATAGCATGAGGTCTTATATGTCGCATAGGGACCAGTTAGTGGAAGCAAATGGCCATCGCTCACAAGCTCACCCCCTGAGCTCTGGAGTCCCCTAGGGGAGTGTGCAAGGCCCCTTTTTGTTTCTAGTGTATAGCAATGACATGAAAGTGGGATGTAATTGTGACCTGTTCCTATACACAGACTCGGCTCTGGTGGTTGTTGACAAAAACTTAGCTCAGCTCAAGGAAAGGCTTAGCGGATAGCTGCCTAACACCAGTGTATGCCTCTCTCTGTCAATCTGTTAAACTCTAAACCCAGATTTAACTAAACTGGCATCTAGCATTAGACAAGGCCAACCTTACCATGCTGAAAACATCCTTGTATCTACCCAAGCCCTGGAAGTCAAAACTTCATATCTAACTTTACATTTAATTTGATTAGAGTGGTCTTAAGTCTTGGTCCAAGAGAACACATAGGAAGGAGCCAGTTTGTGCAGTTAACTGGATAACTGTGGAGTCTAGAGTGACATATTTAGAACTCTATTAAGTTCACAAAATTGTAATTTGTGCAACCCAAAATGATTTATTGAACGTCTTCCCGTAGGCGAGAGAGGTATACACACACAACATCAGCTCAGTGTAGTAAATCTAAAAAAGTGAAATGTTCTTTCAGATGATTAGAATAAGCTCCTAATAGTATTAACAAACTACAGACCCGGTTGTGTTTAAGGCTTTTGTCTTCCAGTTTCTGTGTTATGACAGTTTAAAAGACAATTTGTGCTTTAGCATGTTGTCAGAAAGTGTAAAGTGTGTTCATGTCCAGTGTAAGTACTTGGTTTATATTAATGTTTTTTGTGCTTTTATATGCCACTTCTGCCATACTCCACTATCTCTGTGTGCACGCACACAAACACACACATCTGTTGGACATCTGCAGTAACTTAAACAAGCATAACTGTGATAAGCGGGTCACTTGTGTTATCTTTACTGCTCTTTTAATTGTGCAGGCACAATGGTGTTGCGAACAATTTAAAAGTTTTAATTAATTGTCAAAATTAACAAAAAAGAACCCCACAATTTATGTAGTCGGGTTAAAAATAAAAGAAATTAGGATGAAGAAGTGGTGGTGTTACATGATCAGCTAACAAATCCTTAAATTGTATACAACATACTGTATGTGCCCTGCACAGATATTGTATAAATAAGTAATTTCATCTCATAAATCCAATCGCAACATTCTTTCTTCTGGGTTGTCTCATAACTAAATATTTATAGCTTCATGCATCTTATGTAGCCAAGAGAAATAAAGTTGTCAAAACTGACTAGAAAGCTTTGTTTTATCAGTAGAAATGAAAGAGAGAATTATCTTGGTTTTTAAAAGCACAACAAGAAAATGGGCCACGTTTAAGCCCCAACAGTAGACCATTTAGTTTCTCAAAACAAAAGGGGGTTGTTGAAGTTTTGTTGTCTTTGAATATAAATGATGGGAAAATGCTTCTTTGAGTAGAAATAAAGCAATCTCATCCCTTTCCAATTACAGCAATTCCTGCTGTTTCATTGTGAACTTCTTGGGAACACAATGTCAACAAAATGAGGAAGGGACTTTCAAAATCACAGTAAAGTTTAGTTATTAATTAAATTATTGGACCTGTCAGGGTTACAGATGTTTAGAACAAACAGTTGCAGAGTTTAGTTGAGGGAATACCATCTCAATATGTCTATTTTTTCATCAGATTGCTTTATACACAAATTGGCAAGTCAGCATTTTTTAATTCATCCTCTGAACACAGAAAAAGAAGTCAGAACAAAAAAAATAACACAGCAATCCCAAGAGTTTTTTCTAATTTATCTCGAATGCCAGCAAAGTCAATTAGCTTTTTGTACGTTTTTCCATGGTGTCCAAAACAGATGGTGCGAAGGTTTGTCCAGAGAGCTTCCTTTGTAACATAGTTGCAAATGGAGAAGTTCAGATGGTATCGACAGGTCTGTTTAAAGATAAGTCGATTTTCAAAGGCTATAAATGAGGTAAAATGCCAACTAGGTAAGCTGCGATACCAGCTGTCAAGAATCTCAGTTTATGGCTGGCAGTGGACGAAGCATTCCACGGAACAGATCTGTCCTCAGAGAAAGCATAACCTAAATCTATCAGATAACATCAGTTTATAAAGTACTCCCATAAGAAAAGTTTTTTTTTTTATGAAGTCGCAAATACTGCAGGAATTATCCAGCTTTACCTTTAAAGCTTAGCCAAGAAATCCCAATTACCTAGCTAATTGCTGATTTATTTTACACACCTTCTCTCATGTTTAGTGACCAACTGTGCTACTCATTACTCAGGCCTTAAACAGCTGCTGGCAGACTGTCTTGATCTTTTTGTCAATGAGAACCTTTATATAACCAACATTTAATTCATTATGTGCTGTATTGGAGAAGTAATACACACCATTGTCACATTTTTTTGTCTTGAGGCATAAAAACTAACTAGAAAGTTCATATTTAGTATTGACATAATGATTATGTTTCTACTTTTTGCTAAATTTTTTGCTTTGCTTTTTTTTTGTTGCAATATATATTCTTCACTTTAACACAACAATAAGTAAAAATAAAAGAATTCAGTCGATACTTCTTCAAGTTCACTACAAACTAATTGATCCTTTTTGCTTTTGTGTTCCTCAAAACCATTTTGAATTGCAAAAATCTGCTCAGAAATGTTTTGGGAAGAAAATAAGTGCCCCCTGGCTCTTTCCAGTGCAGCGGGGGCTGGCTTTTCATTATGCTCTTGTTTTCAGGCAGCTTTAAAATAAGTCACACAAACGCCTACGCTGCATTCCACTGTATGTAAAATCACTTTTGCCAATACACTGTCCTTTACAGGAGTTTTTACTATGCACATATGTTAAAAATGTCAATGTCGTTCAATAACAAAACCTCATTTGAACCAATCCATTGTATAAACTATACGATTCTTTCAAAACATCCAGTCATGTCAGCTCTTGAGATCATGTTAGCAAATCTGCATAGTCAGTCAGCCATCTACAGAGGCTTCAGGAGCTTAGATACAGCTGTATTATTTGTGATTGAATGTTTGAGTCTCCTGCAAACTAGGATTTGAGGCCATCCAGTGTTTGCGTTTTCATTTAGTTGAAGCTTGCTGAGCAGACTGTCAGACATGCCGGATTAAAGATAAATCCATGCATGCACTTCTAACTAACAGTCAGACTTCTAACTA
Organism: Serranus cabrilla; assembly: GCA_903364295.1. Classification (NCBI taxonomy): domain Eukaryota; kingdom Metazoa; phylum Chordata; class Actinopteri; order Perciformes; family Serranidae; genus Serranus; species Serranus cabrilla. The sequence continues at coordinate 1,032,221 of CAFUXE010000334.1, forward strand.
ACAGGGACACATCGCCCGGTTAGATGTCATGTACACTGTGCTGCAGCTCCAGGCAGTGAAGAAGAGTGTGCTGTACAGTGTGGACCGCATAATGGTTTGTTGTCATGATCCAGTCCTGTATGTGGGTGGATGGATTCTTGGGAGAAACTTAAAACCTACTGTACACTCTGTTTTCTTTCACAAAAACTCAGATATACTCAAGGAATAAAGAGTGTGTTTCTTTGTGTGCAGCAGGGCGGGGGGTACTACATCTGCTTTCAAGGTAGTTGTAGTTTGAAATATTTTCTATTCTACTCTTCCGTTTTTACATTGTACACTATCTTTTGCAAGATCTGTTTTGTTAGGAACATGTCCTTGATAATTTGTGCTCTATTAAAGGTGTACAGTCCGGAAATATTTTTCTCTGGTATGTATTTGCTACCAAAAATTGCCAACTGACAATTCGTATTCAGTAATGTAACAATGCATACCCTTCTTACACTCTACTCTCTAGTATATGCAAGAACAATGATTAACAATGCAATAAGATGTAGCTTGATTGCTGCGAATATGGGAAAAACAGGAAATAAGTTATTACTCTTATTTATTTTTCATCTCACTTAAAGGAGATTCACCTCTCAGGAATCAATCTGAATAAAATTAAAGAAAGAAGTACCTCACACACATCAATAGAGAGTTAAAAAATACATTAAAAGTCCCCTGCAACATTACATCTGGGACAAAGCCCCTTAATTCCATTACATATGTTTCTGGGCTGCTCTTTCCATTTATCTGAATCACTCTTCACCACTCTTTTCGTTGTCACAACTGATAAATTTAAACACTTCGGTAAAGGATTTAGATGCACCCCACATACTGCAGGTCTATTAAAGTCATTCTGCTGGGAGGGGGGGAAGCGCTGTTTAGACAAAAGGAAGTGACAGAGCAGGGCTCATCAGTAGCTTTAGTGATCCAGCTAAGTCAATCACAATGTAATTGTGCCTCTGATCCAGAGGATGGGGCTGAAGCATTAACCACACAGCGCTCTTCTGCTATTCTGTTTATGACACACTGTGCCTAATGATAAAGCTGCGGTCTTATACGTGCATGCCGCTCGCATGATTGTAAATTGAATTGCAGCTCACATCAAGACAGTAGATACTTTCAATCAGATTTACAATTGGCTAAGGTCTGGTTGTCAGCCTTCGGATGTGTCTGAATTGTTGGAATAATGGCAAATCCACCATAACAGCATAATGCAGAATGAAAATGAGGTGGATGTTGGACTATTCTCCTGAAAATACAGTGTTGCCCAAGTGGAAAACCCCAGGTTTCTTACACTACACTGGATCTAACTACTGCAAAAACCTGATCCCTAAACATCTTCCAAAGATGTTTTCGGGGGGGTTGAGATGTCTTTAGAGGCAAAAACGTCTTGGTAAATGTATCACAAAACCACAGGTATTACTCTGGAGATTTAAATTCTTCTTCACGCATAAGAGAGCAAGAAGAGGCACTTTTTCCAGCACTAGGGCACGTCTGTCTTTTTCTTTTTGGCTCTCTATTCCCTGCTGCCTGAGAAGTCCTGATAAGACACACAAGTATCTGGGGAGGAGTAACCTCCGCACGCTGAGGTGGGATTCAAATTGTTTGATGGAGTGACTGATTAACTGTTTTTATTTTTTTTTTATTCCATTTTTTAACTCCCTGGTGTTGCTGTGGAAAACAAGCCTTTGAAGTTGTGATGGTGGTGCCATTCCAGTTTTTCTGCCAAGCCTCTGTGAATGATGGTAGGGATTAAATTATTTCTGTCATTGTATTACTGGCAGACACGTAATTTTCTCTCAAGCACAGCTACTGTAGGGCCATTCTCAAATCTGTAGTGGCAGCGCTATATTGAGAACTTTTTTTCTTTTGCAGAAAATCTATGCAAATTTGTTCAGTTTTAAAGCCATGTGAAAATTGCAATCAGATTGAAGCAGAAACTCAAACAGCATAAAATGTATTTAAATGTCTCCGTATTTTTCCTCCAGACTTGAAAGTCCATTAGACCATTATAAATAGTTTTAACCTCACCATTGTGACTGGCAGAAGCCCTGAAAAGATGCCTTAAACATTATTTTAATAAGATAAATTAACTGCTGTTTTTGCTAATGCACTTAAATGAACAATTTTATAGTTTGCACATGCATGCAAATTCCTAAATATGACTTGATTGGCACCGCAATACATGACCACAAACGTTTGACACAGATGTGGTGTGCAGAATGGTTTCAAAGCTGCATTCTGCTCAAAAGCAAAGGTTAATTCTCAGGATGGAAAATAACTTTCACAGGCAATGTTTTAGTCATTGGTAAGCAAGACACATTTCAGTTGCAATTAAATAAAAGCAGCTGATATTTTATATTTTTCTTACTGTCAACAAAGCCCCTGAAAAGACTAATTCCAACAATGTGTTTGCTCGTCTCTTATTACTGTCTCACTTGCAGAGCGCCGAGCCCATGCTGCAGATTCCTACTGAAGTCATAAGACAGGGCAAGAATACATACTTTATTTTTAAAAAGGAGAGAATAATATATAGCATTATATATTTAAAAACAGCAGAGCACTTTTGGTTGAAGTCAAGTGGGAGTAAATGGTGCATTTGCTGGGGACATTGCTGCACTAGTGAGTATTTAAGGCAGTAGGACAGTGTATGTGGGAATGTCTAAAAATAAACAGTGGTCATGGTATTGAAGGAATATGTCCCCCAATTTTCCCCCAGCAGCCCAGTGTGATTTATTTATGTGTTTCTAATAGTTTTTGGAGGTTTGTGAGACACAGTGGAAGAAGCTATGTAGGCTTTGGAAACACAGATAATAATGAGTCAGTTGTTTATTTTGAATTTCTTTACAATAAGTAAAATATAGACTATCAAGCTTTATTTTTTAACACCATAAGCTGTATAGTCATGCAGCTGTCCTTAATTCTATACTTTATACCACTGCCTTTTATTAACCAGCCTGATGGAGGCAAAGTAGCAGCAAAGGTTTGCAGAGTAAAACACAGTGCATTAGAGAGTTGTCGAGCGACTAGTTTAATTCTAATTGACTTGTATTGAAGCACTTTGCACTGCATCAGTCTGCACTTTGCTGCTCATTCGTTCTCAGTATTCGAGCATTAATAAGGCACTTTTTCAGTGAAGATGACAACTTGTACAAGTTTTTAATCAATAGTATTATGTATCAAAAGCATTAATTCCCGGCATGTTATTCTGAAGTCAACCCTTCTGTAGACCTCCATGCCATCCTTTGCGGTTGGGAAACCTAATGAGAGCACAGGATCCACTGTTTGCATGTTATGACATTATGTCTTGATGAGTTTGGGGTCAAGGGCCTTTGTCGATGACTTTGTATCCGTGTTTTTCTTTTCTAAAGAAGTAACTCTTGGAAGCCCTCAGTCGCTGGCTCACAGAGGGAATACCGCCTCCCATCAGGGATTGAGCCAGCTACCTTATTAATTAGCCTTTGCAGCTTTAGGCCAACCTGCTAACCCATTTAATGAGTAAATAATTGCTTCTTAGGTCTTATGTCATCATGTCTTTTATTAATATGGGAAGTTATCTCAAAATTACTCTTGAACCCTCGGAGTGCCAAAACGAATTTGGAGCAGAGGAGAATTTGGCCCCTAAGATCTTTCTTTGGGCCATAAATCTTGGAGGATTGGTTCCAAAATAAGATAAATGCCGATTTGATTCCTTAAGGATTCTCAGAATTGTCGAAAGACTTTTTGACAAGGGATTGTTATCAAATAATTGGAAAAGTACATCCAATTTAAATATCTTTCTAGAAGTTGTACAAACAGATAAATGAACAGTTTTGGCTCACTTTCAGTTGTTCCTGTACCTTGTTTTCACTTTCAAACTTGCACGACTGAGCCTAATTATTCATTAAGTTTACTGAAAACGAATTAATTTAATTATATTTATGATTAATAATAGCCGTGCAAAGTAAAGAAAGCCACATGCACTGTGATTAATGGATACCTTATCAATCCCCAGGGTCAAACTATCAGAGGCAGCAGAGAGAAACGGGTAACTCGAGGAACTCATATCATTTTACATGTTGATTTAACTTGAACAATGCTCTAAGGCCTGAGTGGCTCTTTGCTTAGCAAGATGTAACCATCCCTCTTTCCACTGCAAATCAATAACTTGTCCTTTTTGGTCTATAGTCCACTTGTGATTGATGTATTACAAATCAATAAGGGTTTTTATGAAGTTGATATCTTTGTCCCAATGAACACATGTGATGTCATCCATTCATTGTGTTGTGCATTGAACTGTGTCCCCCTGCAGTTAATCATGTCATGGAAAGGATGTGCAATGTTTGTCTTTAAAGTCAATGTATTGAGTAGTTGCAAAGTGAGTCGAAGAAGATTGGTAATCAAGAGCCGCTGTAGTGTGGGAGGTTGTTCTTTTTTTTTTGGGAAGCTAAAATATGTTTATTAAATTAGCCTTTAATGGTTTAAAGGTGAATTTAACATTCAAGTTGTTCTTCAGTAACAAAATACCAGTTTATTAACAAATATGTCTTATGTACAGAGGTTTCTACTCTACAGATTGGATTATGTGACCTCCTTCCTGGAAATGGAAAACATGGAAAAGGCCTTGAAGTTATCGGTAGAGAATCTGTTTAAATCACCTTCTCGCCTTATAAAATCTGCACTTCATTTAGCTGGTGAAGTAATGACCGTCAATGGGTTGGTGAATAACCTACTTAGAGGACATTATGCTGGAAAATGTGCTAATTAGCAAGAACAATGGTTGCATTGGCAGTATAAAAGCATCTAATCCTTGTCCTCTAAAGCTTAATGCTTGTCTTTAATACTTTGGGGTCCATTCTCCGACACTGTAAGGGTTAGCGGATCATTTCTGGAGTGTTTGCGCCCGACTGCTGATGCAAAAAAGTCTTTGTGCTTACGTTCATGCTGCAAGGCCCTTTTAGATAAATGTGTTCAATATTAAATAGAAAAGAGCAAATAAAAACATGCTTGCAAGTGATGCCACGCATCACCAGTAAGTGTTACAGCAAGTGCATCCGCTCACCTTTTTTCCTTCTGGATGTCTCTAGATGTTTTAGTAATAAGAGAAGGGAAAACAGGCCCTGAAAGGTATGAAACATTAATTAGATTTTTGGAGGGTTTGGTGAAATATCTTAAAATACTGAGGAGAAAGATTATTATCATTAGATGAATATAACTATATTTAGTTATTTTTGATTGCCATTTTTTTCTTTATTTACTTTCCCATTTGTTTATCATCACAAGACTGAAAAATTAAAATTAAAAGATTTAATAAGGAGCCCAACTCGGCAAGAATATGTAGTGTAGAACTGTCTGTATGTGTCTTAATGAGAAGTCTGCAAAAATATGAAAACTTAGGAGATGGTAAAAAGTGTCTGTCTTATCAAAAAAGAAGAAAAAATAAATGTGAGTTTTGCAAATTAAAATTGATCACAAATAAAAATAATTTGCATATTTATTTTGGACCACAGGGTGAATAACTTTTCCACTGATCATAGAAACATACTGACAGAGGTGTCTGTGGTGTCATCCATTATAGTTCAGATTTAAAAAGCCTTTGTCCCCTGAATAGCTGCTCATCAAAACATATTCTAACACCATCATAAAGGTTAAAACAAAGTGCTAATTGAAAGGGTTAGGCCAGACAATAAGGGGTTTGTGATGGAATGTCCTATTTTCTCTATGAGCCCAGTACTGTACAGTACCAATCACTGTCATACTGAACTGTGACAAACCATTATACATGCACATGTAAACAGGAATTTTACTATTCCGAATCCCAGAGACATATGACAGTGCAGGTAGTGATGATAATTCAACAGGAAGGCTGTTGGCAGCCGTGTGTCTGGACAGTTCTGAACAGTAGAAAATGCTCTTTGCTGCTATTCATGCTGATGCCTAACAGCCATGACAACAGCTGCTTTTTGACTGGCTGGTTATGAGGCAATTTGTCAAGAATCCTGACAACTTCGAGTAGAAATTCTGCAACAGAGGAATGTAAGTGTCAGTCCAGGCTTTGTAAAGTAGACAGGCAGCAGTGAGTCAAGATATGGTGCTAAAGACTGAATGAATTCCTGACCCTTCATGAAGGCTCGGTCCTGTGGATGTCATATTGTTTTGGTTCAAGCTGAAATGCATGAGTGATGGACATGTAGTTAGATTTGTCTCTTGGGAGAGTCACAGTGTCGTAAAAAGGTAAAATTTACATCTACTGGAGGGAAGAGTAGAGAGTGGATGAAACAATTGGCTTTGGTGTTTATTGAATGGCCAGAAAACATGCTGTATGATATCTATTATTATTGAGATATGTAATTATCTATATTGGGATAGAAGATTTTGGTCATATCGCCCAGCCCTACTATTAAACTTAATTTACAAGAAGTTTGATATTCAGGTAAATTGGTCAAGTCTTTTATTTGGCGTCAGTTATACATTTTATCTTAGCGGAGCTTTACTTGGACAAAACCAGCAATTTAAAGGAAAAGTTTGACATTTGCTTATTGGCTTTTTTTGCAGAGAGTTAGATGAAAAGATTATTGCAGCCTTTTATTTGTGACTAAAATGGCTTATGAAGTGATGGCATGCTGCCGCAGCACAGAGTAGAAATGACTATCCTGAATAGCCTATTGTATCTCAGGGCAAAAATCTTCCTGGTGAGGTTAGAAAAGACAGTTTAATAAGTTAATACATTACGTAAGAAGTGGTTTACTCTTGTTTTCAAACGGGACATGAACCCTGCCCCTCCCTCCCTCCATTTAAAATCTGCATCACTGTTAATCATTACTACTCCGTGAGCAAGATGGCGGCGGAGGACAGTCTACCATATAAATATGAGCCCTATTTTGCTGCCTCTACAAACACCATATTTTGTCATTTTTTAAGGGAGACCAGTGTCTCTGGCGGTATCCTTCATGTTTGTCCTTTGGATTTGAAACAGATCTCCACTCTGCAATGAAACAAATAAGGAACCTAGATTATTTTCTTCAGAGATGTAACCTTCGGCTCTGGGAGGCATATTGTCGATTTTTTTTTAAAAAGAGACAATGATTGTTATCTGTAGCTGTGTACTGTATATATGTAATTTGTGTCCGTATGTGAAGATGGCTTCTCAAGGCCAGCTGTTGTACATCATCGACCCATTTACAGTAATTTGTGCTTTTGAATTGACCGCTCATTGTCTCCTACAGAGCTGTGAATATCACATATTCTGAGAATCTGTTTGTTGTGTCAGTCAGATGGCGTTTGACCATGGCACAATTCTGAGATGAAAGAGAAAGAAAAATGTCTTTGCTTGTTTTTTTGCGGTCAGCCTCTTGATTGCAGCCTTTATGGAATATCTTCACAGATAACATAATGGCTCAAACGTTGTGTTTCAAAGTCATTTTCTAAACACTTGGGATGGAAAATTGAATAGAATGTATGGTTAAGTAATCAAATCAGACGCAGTATCTTTTGAGTGCTGACCACTGTTACCACTGCTTCCGAGAACACAACCAGTTCAATTGAAGTTAATTAGAATGAATGTAGCAGGAATTATTTGGACGATTGAGACAAATAACCAATCTGTGCACCACAATTGAATTGTTTTGTTGGCAATAGAGCTTCCAATCAGGGTTGGACACCTCTTCTCTCCCTGCTGACTTCAAATACCAAAAGACAATGTACACTCATTTGCTTAGTAAAGATTTTTTTTTTTTTAAGCCATGCTGATTTCCAAATTCAATTTAAGGCCAATTTCTTGCCAAGGTAAAGAAAAGGTCCTCTGGAGTGCTGAGAGTCCCTGTTTTGATCATTGTTTTCTTTCAGGTTGGAGAGAGAATTATTGATTTGGATTCAATTGAAGCTGTCGTGAAGGCGAGAGGTCCATTTGCAGAAACTCGCTGGCGTGCGTCACTCTAGATAATGAGGAAGCATAATGAAGCATGTTAACTCCGAGTTCCGTCATCATCAAAGTTGTCAGCGACAGCACTTTGATTGGCACCTGTCGCCAAATCAATGGAATTGACTAACATTTATGCCTCGCCATCTGTTTTATTGTCGTGCAGTATGGGTTTTTGAATGAGTGGGAAGAAGCTATGATAATTCCCTTCCTCTGTCACTTTCCTCTGACAGTTTCCGGAGCGTAAATGAGCGTATTTTGCAGTGTGGGGCTATGTCATTTCCAGTTTTCCTCACAGATGAAATAATGCATAATGTCATGTTGGAGAAAGCGCTGAAAATCACATATTTGAATCTCCGTGTGTGCTTTATTCTCACTTACATACAGCCGGAGTGCTCGCTCATAAGTCTGCCAAATATGGAGTCTCTCAGTGGTCAAATCACAGTGAACTGAGTTGCATAAATGAGCTTAAGTATACATCTCCAAAGGTAAAAGAGGAGGTGTGCCATTGTTGTATGAACCAGGAGGATGTGGTGTGCAGATGAAACGGTTGAGTTAGTCCTCCCAGGAGGGGATATCCCTTAGATCTTTAATTAGGGCAAGAGAAGACAGGAAAATGTAATCAATCCTTTCACCTCTGGGGTTTCTGGAGTGGGAATATGCAATAATGTATATCCCCGCGGGACAGTATTTTCATCAATATTCTATTTAACAAAGCCTTTTTTGTAATTCCAGGTATCAGTAGCCAAGATTTAACAATTTTATAGATCACCAAACCTGAAATTCTGTTATAACAATTTGTGAAAAGTTTCTCTGCAACGGTTTACACCTGATTGCTGTTCAAAACAATAATGATAATAAACAGTAACAGATGGCGCACTTTAAAATAATAGCTTAAACAACTTGCTCCTAACCAGCACACTCTACGCTCTAATTCCACACATTGTAATATGGATCAGCCAAAGCTAACACATTTTTGGAGGGGGGCTGCCGAAGTTGTTACAAAACCACTTGCTGTTTATGAGGCTACAGCGTGGTTGTGTTATACTTCTAATTAATGCGTGCGGAGGATTGAAGCTTCCATTTATGCCACAAGACATTTGGGATAACTTTAATTTATGGAGTACAGAGAGAACTGGTGCTCTGACACGAGCAGCAGGGGGTCTTTGAAAGCGGGCGGCATTTTGCCGTGGAAGAGCTTTGAACATCTCCCCCTCAAGCAGCACAGGAATCAAAAGCAAAGGCTAATGCGCCTTACACACCACAGTGTTCCATATCCAAAATTGTCTCGAACTGTTCATTATTCATAACAAATCCTTGTTAGGTTAGGTGAATGTCTGACATGGCAACAGGCAGTTCCTTGTGATTTCCCCTTACTGGGAGATGCATGTTCGCTGTTCGATTATTACACACATATGTCGCTATACGACTGCAAGTCCTCCAGATTTGCATGAATTTAGCGGCAAAGCTAAATTTAGCTGTTAATCTGAAATATGTTTCTGTTGTGCTGCTTTCCACTCGGCGCTGTCTGACCCTCTGCTACCCCCCGCAGAGCAACAAAGATGTTGTTGTTCTTGTCAGATGCTCACAGCAGCTAATTAGAGAGAGACTAAGATTCGAGAGAACCAATACTATTGCCATAGGTAGTTTTAATGGACACAAAAAAATGAAATCATGTCTACTTTCAGTAGCCTTGTAAAGAACAAAGAAAAAAATCTACACCAAAGATATGTGAGTCACAGCGACATAACTCCTCAGAAAGTAAAGTAAATTGATAGAGATCAAGCACACAGTATGCTGCTGAGCCACTTCTACCTGATGTCGACGCTAATGAGAGCGCCCATCGTTGGAGCAACATCTCAGAGGATGAAAGTTTTGTTTACTCATGTAAACACTCGCCTAAGTGCACCAGCGGGCAATAGATCTCCAGTAATTGTATGGGAGCAAGATGTCATATCGGAGCATACATCTGCCCTCGCTAGCAGAGTGCAACATGTTTAAATCTGACACCGCAGGGAGTTCAACGGCTGTTATTAATGGTGACACGGGCTGAACGCAGGCTTCGGAACCATTAATTCAGATAGTAATTACATGAACTTGAGAGCAAACTTGTGTTATACTATCTCATGATACAGAGAAACATCCTCTCAATGGACAGAATGACTGCTGATGGCGTCAGCTACAATTATCTCCACGGTTCGTAATGGAGAGAAACAAATTGAATAGCTGTGTAAATGAAACTGCGAGAAAACCTTATGATCTGTGAAATTCCAAATGTAGCCTCGTGGGGTGCAGCTGGTAACTGTTTTTATCTGGATGAGCCTGAGGAGTTAAATAAACTTCATTAAGCCTTTTTACTTCTACAAGAGCTGAATAGAGCTGAAAGTTACTCCCTCCACACTTTACCCCACCATAAAATCAGCGCCTTAGTTAAAATAGAACACCAGAATCTGTATTAAAATGTGTTTTCCCTTCGGCCCATTTCAGTACTGTTTGGATGGCTTGAGAATATGTTTGGATAAAATGAGAATAAAATAGCCTTGCTCCCTTTTCTTGGGGTGGATGCTTTTCCTGGCAGGCACAGTCTTCAGTGGATTTGTCTTTTGTTTAGATTTCTATTGTTTTAGGGAAACAAAGAGGCATGTATAGTCTGTTATTGAATGAATAATTATCCAATGAGGTCATTTGTTATTGTACATTACATTTCTAATTAAGTGTGGTAAATTCTGTACACCGTATATTGTTATAGTTCATTGATAGAACATGACAGAACAGGCAGTAATGCCATTAAGTTACTAAAATGATTCAGTGTAAATTCAGTAAATTCATATTCTATGTCACATTGGTCAAATAATTTGTGTGTAATGTAATCTTACCAGATAATTCAGCAGGAATATAGTGTTAATGGAACTGGAAAGGCACTGGCTGAACCGGCACCTGAATGCACCACTGGCCTTGGCCGAGGTCTGGTAGAGCCAATGGTGCATTCATGTGCTCCTCCAGTGGTCCCATTTATAGAGTAGGGAAGTCATTCTTCCAATTCCAGTGTGTTCATGAGCTTAATGCGTAATGTCAAAGCAACAAGATTGCTAAAAAATAAGATGTGTTGTATTTTATTGCTCAAACAACATGTTGATAGCTGCTTTCAGTGTTTGTGTGACATTGTAGAGCAAAAGGAATCAGATCAGGCAAGCAATGAAATATGATCAAGGACTTATTTTTCCAATTACTACAACAATGCCCGACCTTACAATGCAACGGAAAGTGAAACATGATTTTTGCATCCGCACTAGATTTACATCATCTCTAAAATCTTACCCTTCCACCAAGTTTAATGAAAATCAGAACGGCAGTTTCACTGTAATCCTGCTGACAGACTTCCTCCATGGTGGAGGTAATAATGCTCCCTCAAAGCAGCTTGGAGGCTGCCTCTGACATGAGTGGGACCCATATGAATGTACATATTATACTCTTTTACCTTCCTGTCAAATAGCTAAGAACAAGATTTACATGGGGGTGATGATCATATCCTGAAGTAACATAAATCTAACATTTCCAGTCCATGTTATGTAAAAAAAATATAGTCAAAAAGGTGTAAAATTAAAACAGAATCCTCTCTTTTTTTTACTGTACACATTACAGCACAAAATACAAAGACTTGGCTTTACTTAGGGAGGCCATATATGCCAGTTTTCTTTTTCTCTTCTACTAGAAGTCAAAAATAGAAAGTTTTCCAAGTCTGGAATCTTGGAAGAAGGAAGGTATCTTCAAAGTGACGTGTGAAAAATAGTTTCTGGAAATCATTTTGGTCTAAAAGGTGTAAAATTGAAAAAAGCATCCTCTAAATTGTTGTTAATTTGCACATTATTCACCTGTTTTTTATGCTTTTTCCCCCCTGTTTTGATGATTTTTTGTAAAAGATGGGGTGTATGATAACAAAGAATTCCTAGAAATTATCTTAATTTTTCATTTACACATGAATCACGATGAAATCAGATTTTTATTGTTTTATAGCATGATATAATCACTTGACGTTACTTTGGAAGCCACATATGTCAGGTTTTTTGTTTTTTTTATAAGATGTGGGGCGTATAATCATATATTTAAATAATATAAATCTAACATTTCCAGTCCATCTTAAGCAAAAAATGTTTGTAGAAAGAATTTAAGCCTAAAAAGTGTAAAATTAAACAGTATCCTCTAAAGTTTTATTAATTTGCACATTAATCGCCTGTTTTTTATTTACTGTTTGATGATTCTGGCTTTGGGCAGCATATTGCACAAAATACAATCACTTGACTTTACTTAGGAAGGCCACATATGTCAATTTTTTTCCCGCTTCTACTTGTAGTCAAATAGAAAAAGTTTCCGAGTGTGGTATCCTGAAGGAAGGAAGGTACTTTCAAAATGACATAAAGCGATGGTGTCTACCTTTGGGCAAAAGTATTTCATGTTGACAGAAATAACTTCAGCTTTCCCTGGCTGTAGCAGTAATGTGCACCCTTAAATCAAGCGCCATTTCACCTTCAAGATACTTTTCTACACTTATCCAAGTTTTGCGTCGAACCATATAGTGTATACACCACAGCCCCTTCGGCATCTATGAGTGGTGGAGTATTTTTATCTGAATGCAGTTCTCGAGGGGAGTGAGACTGCTGAACGCCCACACAGCCTCGCTGACAGCCTTCAAACTAAGCAACAGCACTGAAGCCAAGATGCTCTACCCCAGTTTGTGTCATTGCAATGTGCCGACTTTGACGGTCTTATGGCAAATGAATGCTACCCCCCAAACACACACACACACACATGCAAGTTTCCACACACACCTAGTCAATGACATCAAGTGCTGATGGTGCGCCTGCAACCAAAAACTGCTGAAAAGTGACCCTGGCTGCGCCCTTGTCACCGACTCGGGGTAACAAGTGAATGGAAATTGGTTTTACCTGAGTCAGGTAATCATTACTAAATGAATTTGCTCCTGAGCCAAGGGTATAAGTGGGATAAATATATATCTCTGAGATGAATACAAATTTCACTTATGTAATGAAAGGCAGGCTGGTTATTGATTTTGGAGGTTACACACGGCATGCTTTTCATCGCTGGCCTGTTCTACATTAGAATGATGAGATTTCAATTTGGCAGGTGTTTATATGAAACTGTCAACAATTACAGCAACGATGATTTTAATGTGTAGTTATTTTTCCTCCGGTCCTGCAGGTCCTCTCGTCCGGTGGAGATATGCAAATCATTTTTCTTTCATGCATGCATAATGAGCATAAATGTGAATTTTGTCACCATGTTGATTTTTGCAACCCGGGTTTTTGTGCACCGTCATCATCATAGCAGATACACATCACCTTCATTATCATCATCATCTCCAGCGCCATCATCTGCATTCTAATCATCATTATAATCAGAGATATCATAATTATTACCATTGCGACTGTACGGATGGCACAATCATTGCTATTGTCGTGCGTTAATAAAGTGGCAGTGATTCATTTCTCCGTGGCTCTGGCTGTGTTCATTACGCCTCAATAACAGATGGACCCTGTTAACTGCACACGTCTGACGACTGCTGAAGTGTCGGCTTCAGCACACGGAGCAGCTGGGAGGACATGGCCCGTGTTTCAGAGCTGGTCCGTGCTCTTCAATAATTCAACCCTTCCAGCTGTCTCATATCAGGCCCAAAGCTCCACGGCCTCCAAGCTCACATCAGAGTTATACCCAGGCACTGCAGTGGACCAGCTCGAAGTGGACCCTTGAACCTATGTTGTTACTAAAAAAATCAATGTCTTAAACTCTGCAATATGAAGCCTCATCTCTGCACAGCAGCCTTCATTTAGGAGAAAGTTTCTCCAGTCCCTATTCAGTTTAACTCATTTTCTCTAGGAATTGAAGATATTAGTCTTTGTTTCCCCCACCCGTAAAGACTTTTTCGTAGCAAAAGATATCTTTAATTATTGACTGGTGCCCTCAAGGAGAGTGGTTAAAGACCCTTGAATTTATTTGGTCTCCTATAGGCTTGCTGGAAGAAGAGAATGGATCTATGGATGTGGCATCCTGGTGAGATGAAAGTCTAATTATCTCTCAAGAAAACGAGTGGAAAGGCTTTTTAATTAGGACCCGACCGAATCCGCACACTGAGAATTTGTACATTGTGATGGATGGTGTGTGCATCTCCTTAGTGACTGCAGACAGAATAATAATCTGACGGAGGGGAGTGGACTGTGTTAAGCAGGGTGGCCAGAGAATGAGAAACCAGGGGGGAGGAAAGCTTTCGGTGGAGGAGGGGGAAACCCAAAGTGGGGTTGAAGGGGGAATTGGAGGAGAGTACTCAAGAGTATAGAGGCTGTAGTAAGACTAAGGGCTGTGTGTGATCATGTGATCCAATGATAGCAGTGGAGAAAAAAAAGGGGTAAGTTAGAGAGAGAGCCATTATGACGAGAGAAGTAAATAAGTCGAAAAATTTACAGAGAAAGAGGGAGCAACAGAGCCCCGAGCAGTAGCCATGATTGGTCCCGTTCCCAGCGAACAGCCTATTGGTTAGCCTTCTCCACACTCCCCTCTCCTTGGCTCTTACCTCCCCTCTCATCTCAGCAGGGGGTCCCACAGTCGCCAAGCCCCTTAATGCTCCCCTCCACTCTTCTGCTGCGTGGCTGGCATACAGAATACATAATCACTATATAATCATAATCAATGTCTTTGCATGTGTAGGAGGAGTATAATAGCGGTTGCATTGAAACAGTATTCATTTTGTTGTTTTTTTTTCTTTTAGCACAGTTCAATGAGAAACTACTTCCTGTTTATGTAACGTACCTTTGCAACAACAGCCTCACAGATAAATTTACCAGGAGAAAAAAAAGAGAACGCACGATAACGTGATTATGTCTGCGCTAACTCGATTAAAGGCTTGAAAGAGTGAATATGAGCTCTGGGTACATTAGGTGTGCCTCGCAATTTGAATGCTTTTGGAGTACAGCTTCTCTTTTATGTATTCAGAGGCGCTCAGAAAAAGCTAGGTGATATTCATTTTTTCTAAAATAAACACGCCGTCAGGTAACAGGTTCGCTGACAAAACCGGCAGCATATTGATTCCACTTTAGTAGGTTCTGAGAGTTTCCATAATTGTCCTGTTCTTTTTCCTCCTCATCTCACTCATTAAAACGATGCAATAACCTCAACACAACCTGCTCACCTGTACAGCAGCAGGGAATCATCTCGCTTGATTGATAATTGACAAAATTGATCGAATAGATGAACCATCCTGATTCTTCAGGGACACAGCTGCCGTGTTAACCCAGCCGCCGTGTCTTATTAACACACATGTTCGTGTAAGCATCATCAGCAGCATTTTCCCCCCTCAATTTTACATCATTGTGGCAGGTGGGAAAACAAATATCCAGGCACCACCAGAACTGACATAATGAAAAGGCCAAACGATTTCTAAATAAATGTCAGGATTTGGATTAACAACCACCTGAAAATCTGCTGTTTAGATGAGACTGTGAGTGGGAGGCGAGAATTTCCTCTTTGCCGCGTGCAGCGATGCAACAAATTGTACAGGTGGCTCATCTGTTACAACACCCCACTGTGAGCAGACTGGGCAGCATTTAAGGCAGTAGCTGTGAAGTTTAGGGTTGGGACCCTCGAGGGGATGGGAGGGCGATCGGGTCCATGGGGTCTGAGGATGATTAATGGAACATGAAACCTCATGTAATCTAATCGAGAGATATTTTATCTCGTGTCTAATTGTTCTTTTGATTCCTTTTTTATTTTGAACTAATGAACATCGTTCAGCCTCCAGGCTTCCTTTGATAAGTAATTAAATGAAACAAAAAAAGATCTCGTCTTTCAGGACAGGGATGTAAGGGAATCATCATATGTAGGAATCTTATATTTATTCTCTTTCAGTCCGAATCAACTGTTCAGGCTGCACTGACTCTGAAACCAACAGACGGGGGAGGCCGCTACCTGCATGGTTTTCTTTACATCCCCTTCACAACATATTCACTCTGCTCTCTAATTCCCTGGTGAGGACACAGTGACCTGCGTATAGCTGCACAATTCCTCTGAACTCGTGTGAAGATGGATTAGTAGGATTCGGTCTGTCACGACTCCTTTTGATGAAGAGTAACAAGACGGTCTCAGTCTTAAGTTATAAAAGAGACTGTGCCTATATTATTCTGACTGTAGTCTTTATCAGTGAAATGTAATGATTATATGGCTAACTCACTTCATTTCATCACTAACAAACTGCAACTTTTGTCTTTTTAAGCCGTTATTAATTCATATTTCATGGGAATTAGTGTGTCCTCGAACAAGGCACTTGACCCCTCTGCTGCTCAGTGTGAATGTGCAGTAATTAGGAAGTGCCACCATGCAGAAGTGCACTTTGATGGTAGTTTTAGCCAGTGAACTTTGAAGTCCCACACATGCCTTGTGAACCCTTTAGTGTATTTGAAAAGTTAATTTGCAATAATGGATAGGTCATTCTTCAAGGGGACGTATTATTCTCATTTTTAGGTTCATATTCTTGTATTTCGGGTTTCTACTAGAACATGTTTGCAAGCACTTCATTTTTCTTATGCTGCTTGTTTCAATGTACCTTTTGTCTGAAACGCTCTGTGTTAGCGCCCCGTCTTCTCTGACTGATCACTGTTTCTGATTCTTCCTCATCTGCACTATCGGCATCTCTGCATCACAATTGCAGCAGGGTAATAACTGTAACAGGACTGTAGTGGCACTTTCTATCTATATATAGTATAGTTCTCACATGACTACCTTATTGAAGTCCCAGCGGCTGCTTTAAAGGCACAGTTTCTGAATACGGGCTGTGTGCTTTTCTCCATGGAATTCAACCTTTTGATACGTTCACAGTATTTATATAGCACCTAGACCTGCTTTTTAATCAAAAAAGAGATGCAGATGGCACCCTTTACAATATGTGACCTTCAAAATTAATACACAGTTATTTAATTGATATTTTGCAGAGTGTCTAAGGGAACACAGGGAGAAAAAATTTGATGAATTCTTGTGCGTTCTTTCCCAAAAGTTTTGCGTTCCGTCACGAAAGTATTTATTTATTTTTCCCTTAAGGGCTCCATAATATTCCCTGACTTGAACAATGCACCATTAATTAAATGTAATTTTTGGCAGTATTAGGTCCATCCACTATGGCAGGCTGCAGGGACTTCTTTCTATGGCCCCATTTGTACCTGGCATTAAAATCATATCCAGATTAGAAATAATTTTAATCTGATACATTCACACCTGGTATTTTTATGGGTCTGGGACGGGGTTTGTGTCCCATGTGAAAATCAAAGTAAACATATTTAGCGGAACTTCCATTCTTTACATAAAGCTTCAGTGGCTCACGGTTTGTGAATCATGTTTTTTTTTACGTAACTTACCAAGTCACGTCTCTCTTGTAACTACTCAACTTCTAGCACATCCAAACATGTATTTACTTTTTTTTTTTTTTAACTGTCTTTTATAACACCTTGACCTAGATTGGTGGTTTTGTAGCATAATTCACAGAAACTGCAACCTTTTTTACAACCGCAAACCGCACATGTATACCGTCGTTATGGGTGGTATTAACAAATGGTCTATTCTTTGTTGTTTTTCCTGCTGTAGCTGTCAGTTGTTGTAGTAGTTTGAGCTGCTCCACCAGCTACAATGCACTGCAGGATGGAGACATGTTGCCAATGTCTGCAGTTTGAAATGCAGTTTCAGGACATTTTGGAGGTGCAGCATCCACCACCACCTGTCACTCTATTTATTGTATCTAACACGACCTTTCTGTTGTCGCTGCACCGTGTTCATGTGTTGACCGTTGTGTGCTCCCTCGTGTCCAGAAGTGTTAGAGTCCAGCGCTGATGCTTTGTGGATTGCGAACCGAATTGCATTTACACTTCCATTTGGTGAACATGTGTCCCTGACCACCTCCGGAGGTGTAAAGGGTTGCCATGTGACAAATAGACTTAATAACTGAAGGACAGTGCTTGATAGTCTTAATTCTTCCACTGAAAGTTCCCCGTTGTACAGCCAAAGGTCTGGTACTTAAGTACAATTTTGAGGTACTGGGTATTTCTGTTTACGACATCATTCCAGGGAGAAATATTGAGCTGTTTGCTCTAATACATTTATCAGTATTTAAACTTGCAGAGCATGCACAACATACTACATGATAAGCTCATACAGTATGATTGGGGGATGTTTTTTAAATTGATTGTGATTGCGATCAATAGCCAAGTGAAATGCACAAATACATAGGCTGACCAATCACATGGTTCACTGGTGTTTAACAGTAAAATTCTGTTAACGGTGTGGTCAGGATGTTTTGCATTCATTTGCCCTTAAAAGCTTGAAGACCAGTGTCTGTTATCTGTCCGGCACATTCCTCTGGGAGGCTATTCCGAATTTGGGCAGCAGTTTGGATTAAGGCTTTGTCCGAGGAGTGTGCTCCTGAGTGTAGGTGGAGATACGGTGGTCTGGTGTGGTGAGTGGTGCAACACCTGACATATGGTGGTGGGAATGGGGCAGGGATGCGTGGGCAGCTTGTACAAGACGGCTGCAACCTGACGTCTGTGTCTACAGCCGGGGATGGCTAATTGAGAACAGGCAGGAGACCTGGACCACTCCAATTTTCTAAGCCGTCGTCTGGACAAGATGAGTAGGTTGAGCCCTCAGCCATTTCCGTGAGGCATACTCCATGGCACTTTGGACCTGTGCTTTATGGATTGTGACTTGGCTCTTGATGTTCAATTTAGTAGCCGCTCTCCTCAAAGTTCCTGCTGCCTGACCTGCGCTGATGGAGCTGAAACAAGCCAACTATACCTGGCAAAAAAAAAAATACAGCAGCTATAACACGTTAAATACAATTTAAAGCTGTAATCATACAGGAGACAATCTTTCTCCTGCTCAAATGCAAGGTGCATTCATGAGGATGGCTGGTAATAGAGATGGCTCATTAGATATACAAGGAGCATTATGTAGTGTGCGCTATGCACTTGTGGTTGCCAAGCAACTAAATGGGGTAGGGGGGTGGTAAGTGTTGAAAATAAAAATAAGCAAGATAAAGTATAGTTCTTTGCTTGTATCTACTTGAAGTGGAGAGTGAAACGCTGATTGCTCGCACAGTTAATCATTCACCAGGTAATGTAACTCACCAGGAGTTTTATCTCTCCAGCTCTTTTTATTACCACCCAGGTGAAAAACAAGACCACTGACAGAAATATCTGCTAGTTAGAATGTAAATTAATGAGCCTTATTAAATATACTCAAGCGCATTGGTGAAAGAACTGTTGAGATTATTTAGTGGAAGTAGCACTAACAAGATGTAGAAATACTGTGTTATGAGAAAAAATGTAAAAGTATAGAAACAACAGTATCAACGGTAAGCAAACTCAACAGACAGAACGGCCCTCTGAGAGTCTGAGGATAATTTAATTAGGCCTACTAATTATTCTTCTTGGCCTTTTAATCAATAACTGTGTAATATTTCCTATAATTATATTTTTAAATAGAAATATTAAAAGTGCAATATGCAAAATTCAGAATCTGGGCCAGGATTGCCTTGCACACAGCTTTAATCTCTGATGATTCAGTGGCTAATCTTGGACCAGTTCTTCTACTTTTGTTGTGGAAAAGCAAAAAGGTTTAACAGCTGTCCCAGCGCCCTAAAAAAAACCAGAAGCTCAGATTACAACTCACACAAGGAGAGTGACTTCATATGCTACTCTGGAGACCATTACTCCACTATATCGCTACAAAGCAAATATTTGTTTTTTCCCTTAAAAAAAAAAAGTAGAGGAGTAAAACTAACTGTTTATGAGGTTATTTACAAAGGTGTAAGTCACAGTAGCAAGATGAATAAATAAATATACATCAGAAAGTCCTGCTTTTAAAACTTTAATCATGCAAAAGTGTGGAATCAGAAGTAGCGAATGTGCTTTGGTATGAAAAATAAGTATGCTCAACAGAGTGTAAGGACGATTAATTAGGCCTTCTAATTATTCTCCTTGGCCCTTTAATCAATAACTGCATAATAAATTCTACAGTAATATATTTCTATAAAATCTTAAAGGTGCTATATGTAAAATTCAGTTTCTGGCCCGGGTTGCCTGCACACAGCTCTCACCTCCAACAAAACAACCAAACATGGACGTGCACTGAGCCAGTTCAATCAATCAAACACACGTGCATCATGCATGTGCTGCCGACCTAGCAACCTAAAGAAAACAGAAACTCAGTTTACAGCTCACACAGGGAGTGTGACTTCATATTCTACACAGAAGGTCATTACTCTCATCACTGTTTATCTAACAGGACTTTTCTCTTGTTGCTGCATGTCGATGTTCATGTGTGGGCAGCTGTGCGCTCCCCGGTGTCCAGACCTGTTTGAGGCCACTTAGGTTCAATCTGGTCACCATATATCCCTGAGCACCTCTAGAGGTGGTCTCTATATAATAGACTTAATAACTCAAGGGCAGTGCTTAGCTCTGTTCAACTTTACAAAGCAAATGTTTGTTTGCTGCTGTAATACTGCTCTGAATGTAATTCATAGAGCCTTTAAAATACAACAACTCCAACCTAAACGACAGAATAGACCATTTGTCAATACCACCCACAAACAACACATACGAGCATTTGTCAAAATGAAAAAAAAAATCCTTGTAACTCATTATAAAGAGAGTGAAAAAAGTAAATAAATATACGTAAGTGCTGAAGGTGAAGTAGTTGCGAGGGTGACATGACTACTGTTGTGAACCGAAGTTAAATAAAAAGCCTAAATTACGTTAAAAAAAAAAAAGTTTACTTTTGTTTTCACACAGGACACGAACCCTGTTCTCCTGGGTGAAAGTCCGCCATTTGTTCATCCCATCCACCATTTAAGCTCTGCATCACCCTCAATCATTACTACTACGTCAGCAAGATACTGGCTGCGGACAGTCTAAAATGAAAAAATAAGTAAAATTTTCATGCCTGTTCAAATGCCCCATATTGTCATTTTTAGAGGGGAGACCAGTCTCTTATAAACAACTCGTCCCTCTAATAAGTAGGGGAGTAAAAGCATAAGGTTGCAGAAAAATAGAAATGCACAACAAAGATCCCTTTAGAATTGTACTGTACTTTAGCAAATGTACCGTTCTGCTTTCCTCCATTATCAACATGGCTGTAAAAGCTTCAGGACCTAGCAAACAGCGGCCCGAGGACGAGAACATTTCCTTCCCTGCTGACACACACATAACAGCACACACACAAAGCTGAAACGACTGGTAATTGATCAGAGGCTACAATGAGCGTGGCTGAAAATAGATTTAGATGAACTCGGACTCCCCTCTGTTTAAGACATGGCTTGGTGAGCATGGCATATCTCCGGTATCATGCATGCCGGTCCAAAAGAGTCAGCCATTTCACGGCCTATTTCTCTCTCTCCCACAACGAAATGGTGACATTCTGCTTTGTCATTGTGCCACCACTCATAGCTCAGTAGGCCTCCTGACAAATTAACCCACGCCCCGAGAGTCACTCAGCCTTGTCACTTCCATGAATTTATCATGAGAAGTGTCAGTCGAGCGACACACTCGGCAGCATAGTACCGGGCTGTTTTACTTTCTCCTCGGAGCACAAAAACAGTTGCGTCCAACATCACAAAGAGCACACACATAAAACACACACATCCTGGCTGCCTAATTACGTGTCACTAACTGACCCCATACAGCTGCAGTCAAAAGTTTACATGCAGCATTTATGTCATGGCAGTTTGAGGATGAATAATTTGGAAATGTACTTCTTTGTCACAACAAGGACGTGATGTTTTTTTTATAGATTTTTCTGGATCCTCAGAAAATATGAAAAATAAACTGCAGTTTCTTTCATTCATTCTTTTTCTGAAACCGATTATCCGAACCCGGGTCGCGGGGGGCTGGAGCAATGTCATTTATCTTTATGAGACTTTCCTAACTTTCTGTCAGTGATTGTGATTTACTACAGTTAGTAGGGTCTCTGTGCCTGTATACTGTAGTTATCCATCTTCACTTACTCATTTGCATTATGTACACTTGCTAAGCAGGCAGAGTTGCTGGTGTTTTCATTTCACATGACATGGTTTCAATACAGGCTGCGCGGAGGTGTTTCCTCCCACAGTCCAAAGATATGCAGCTAAGGTTTAATTGGTGACTCTAAATTGCCCATAGGAGTGTATGAGAGCGTGAATGCTTGTCTGTCTCTATGTGTCTGCCCTGTGACAGTCTGGCGACCTGACCAGGGTCTCCAAATGTCAGCTGGGATCGGCTCCAGCACCCCGTGTCAGAGTTTGGATGAGTGGTTAAGGACGTGTGGATATATGTGGTGTTTTAGGAGTCCCTTGCAAATAACCTATCCAGTGAGAATATTTCCTGAATAGCTCTCAGGTGTCCATAGAAATCCCATAAAAGGGCACCTCAAATGAAAAGTATTCACCGCTTAAAAGATTGTTGAATCAGTGTAAAAGGTGTGTGGTAACCATAGCAGCCATTTATCCACTTGACACTGTGTTACCAGATTTTGTATTTTTAACTTATCATATTAATTAGATCTACTACAAGTTTTGCAGTCATCACTGAAATGGAATGTGGTTTGAACATGACCTTCCTGTTTTCCTTTTCATTTCATAAGCACAATAATCAATTCTACTATGTCTTGACGTACAAATATCTGTTGCTGTCTGTCCTCGACCTGAGAGGCTCCTGAGTGAGTTGCATCCTGCTGCAAGCTGCACTAAAGACCCTTTTTAAAAAAAAAAAACATTCATATACTGTATGAGAGGACACCTCGCATAACATCAACACGTCAGCACAGAGTTAGTGCTAGAATGCATTAGTCATAATGGACAAATTATAATAGTGTGATGCTTTCTATAGGGGATTATTATATTTAAATGAAGATGGCACTATTTTTCTAGAACACTACGGCAGAATGTCACTCAG
This sequence comes from Serranus cabrilla, assembly GCA_903364295.1. Classification (NCBI taxonomy): domain Eukaryota; kingdom Metazoa; phylum Chordata; class Actinopteri; order Perciformes; family Serranidae; genus Serranus; species Serranus cabrilla. The sequence goes on from CAFUXE010000334.1 coordinate 1,055,117, forward strand.
GCTACATTTAACCTTACAGGGATGGCTGAAAATAGCTTGTGGCTCATGTTGTAATTGCATTGGATACAGTTCTGTCAAAATGCTTTCAGAGCTGATGAATACTGAGTCAAACTGCATGCCAGGACATATGTTATTGAAGGAGCTTATCTCAGGGTTTAACAGTCATACTGTATTTGTTAGCCAGCCCTATGCCATTACTTTACTACAAAAAATAAAGAAAATCAGGACCTTTATTTAGAAGGCTCATCTCTTTTAAATGGCTGTGTATCTTTGGAGACACCAGTGGAACCCCTGCGAGCTTTCCTCTCTGCTCTCCCACATGCTAAAGATTGATCCAAAAGAGATGCATGAGAAATCGATTATTCTATTCAAACACTGGTTCAGGTCAGAAAATATAAACAAGTTCGATTTTCTGCCTCACGTAAGAACATTAGACCTGCTTCAGTAACACAAATTACAGAACAGAAACACAATCCTCCACATTTGGTGGGTGAATATACACATGTTTAAATGTGTTTCTTTATAAATGCACTTATACTAAATGTAAGGCTGAAGTTCAGTTTGTGAATCAGTAAAGAAATTGTTGTGGACATGGCTATATCAGATAATATTCAAATAATTATGGTCTGCTCTGTGTCTCGCCGATAAAAACATCTTGTTATCCCTTAAGGCAAGAATTATGTCTTCTATCAAAGATTTGATGGTAGGCAACCTAATAGATGGGCCTCTTTTCAACCTCTTTTCAAGAGAAGGAATAAGAGAGCTGATCGTCCAATCACTGCCGAGCATTAGATTGAACAAAGTAGCATTGCCATGGGAGACCAATTTCAGCTCAATTATATCCACTCCCCGCTGCTCATGCCCTCTGTAGTGCTCAACCAAGCCACTGTGAAAGTTCTTCTCATCTTTGAAAGATGTTGAAATAATTTTTTTTCTTAGTAGTAAACTTAAGTTCCCTGCACTGCAATTTTTAATAGGAATGTTGGTTCATCAGCTGCTCTAAAATGGCTCCTGCAGGCTGTCCACCATTTTCAAAAACGTGTCCATCACTCCCAAATCTGATCCCGGCTTGCCATTCCTGAGACGTCTGTATGGACAGTTTGTCTTGGGATTTGGAGAGATAAATCAATACTGTGTCAATCAAGTGTTCATGTGAAGGCTTGAGCCCCTGAGGAAGATATTGCGTACACACACACACACACACACACACACACACACACTCGACACTTGCATTGCTGAAAATAGGATGTGGAAAGTCAAAAGGCTCATATAGGGGTTAGGAATAATTTAATACCTCTGTGACATGTTTTGAAGACTCAGGTGTGTGGAGGGGTTTACACGTCTGTGGTGTAAATTCATGTGATGCAGGGGTGGTGATAATTAAGATCTGTGGATTATATTTAAACCGGGAAAAGAAACTACGGGAAAAATGGCTTTGGAGGAGACTTCTAGAAGGAGAGCCACTGGAAGTAATGGAGGATTTTCTTCTTTTTGTTCACTATATACAGACAGCAGAGCAGGAGAATATAAATGATGGGTCAAAGTAACTGTCTGCAGACGCTGAAAAATAAAAATGAAATATAATAATCCAACTGAAGAGCCAGCCAATCAGTCATTTTTGTATGCTGTATGTGGCTTCTGGTGCTGAGCTGCACTTTCAGACGATGCATAGCTTTGGTGGTCTGTGTGATCCACACATAAAACTGCACATAGATGGAAAAACATATTCTTATTTTAAGAGTTATATTTTGTAAATGGTATATGTTCATGAAAATAATATCACAATATTTGTCAGAAAAATATCTGACACAAATTATAAACACTGATAAATGAATCTGTTTGGCTTTTTTACTGCATGTGCTACGGCTAATTCATAGAAAGCAAAGTCCTGAAAGTTTGAGGTCATTTAAAAACATTACATCGTTTGTCCACCAGAGTGCACTAACAAGTTTACTTTTTATTAATAAAATGTCCTGATGTGCAATTATCTAATGACCAAAAAAAAAAAACTTGTCATTTTATGTATTTATATTAAAAAAGAGAATGAGAAGAAGAATCTTGGCTGATATATTATTATTAGACTATTTAAAACTCTCAGCTATATCGGCCTCAAAGCTCCAGCATCAGCACAGCATCGGTCGGGCTCCAATCAATACCACAATATGGGGATTTATGTAACCTGAGATATAAACTTATCCAGGCAGATGTTCAGTGCAATGAACTGTTTTGCTCTTATTATTCATTTTGTTAGTTTTTCACCACAGTTTTCTTCTAAGCAGTAATTATATAAAATGCCAACATATTATGATCCGATCAGCTACATATGATTCCAAATGATAAACTGAATTAATGTCCAACCCTGACGCCATTAATGCCCTACCATAGAGTAATCCTGGAGTTATGAAAACTGATATTTTTTCCACCTGTGGTTCATTCATCCACTGTACAAACTCCCCTCTTTCACTCCCTAAAATAAACCCATATGCTTCCATTCAAGTCATGAAAAATCAATGTAAAACGAATAAGATGTTAACATCTCACAGTTGCTCAATTAATCTCAGATTAACTCAGGCATTATGATTAGTTTTCTCATAATGTGAGTATAAATGTAACCAGATTATTCTGCCATGTTGCAATTGTCAGACCTGATGACTCCAACATGGCTGCAGTCTATTCAGGCTTAATGAAAAGTAAACAGCAGTGGTGCTGAGTTTATTATCGATGCTGAGGCTGTTAGTGTGTTGGAGAGCCGTTTGAATGAAAGCACTCCCTCACTGTTATTGGCAGGTTGACACGCGGTGCTGTAGCTCTGCTGCAGAACCCGGCGAGTTTAAAGAGGATGTTGAACGATGATGTTGTGATATTTGCATGCAGGAGTATTTTCTGTAATGAATCTCAAAGTAGAAAGGAGTGGAGAGTGCTGCGGTGGAGTTTTAAACAGAATAGTTTGAAAAATGACCAGACCTTGTGTACCGCCTCTGTGAATGGAGTTGTTATTTTTGTCAAGGCGGGAAAACGCATGTCTGCAGCGATATGCAACACACAGGGGCAGGGGAAATTAATCTCGAATGACTGCGTCTGTAATTGAATCACAGCGTTCGTTCACACTGCTATCATTTGCAGAATAATGACGAATAATTGTCAAAAAGAAACTATGCCATTAATGAGTGGAGTTGGGGGAAAAAAATTAAATGACGAGACACGTGGAATTGATGAATCTTGATGTGTTCCAGGCAGCCAGGAAGCAGAGATCTCTCCCTCTGGTTTGGAAACGATGCCAGCGCTGAACTCTAATGGCCTCCTGTTTGCCTGTCACTGAAGGAGAGAGAGGAAGTTGAATGAGCGGAATTAGATTGCATTTCCCATCCCCTTCATTGTTATTTTTGGTCAAATAACACATTGCTCTTCCACTCACAAGCAGGAGCGAAAAGCAGTTGGTGTTTAATCAATCCTTTTGGAAAGGGAGTGAGGCGGGAGGGGGGGCTCGCTCTGTGCCTGCCGCTGTGCACAAAATGGAATAAATGTGACATTAGGGACACGGGTATCATTACCTTGATGAATTACGGAAGGTATAACGATTATGGAAATTGTCATCGACTGATCATTCATCTCAATTTATTGCAGCTCAGTGCCACTGTGGCCCAGCAGCCTGAAATGTTATCATGTCAATAGTTCTACAGGCTGTTATCAATGCTCGCTTTGCTCTCACAATGGCCGAGCACTGTAGGTCTGCTGTATGCCATCCATCGCAATCCGGAGCTCAACACTGGACCCCCTTGATAGTTCTTAAGGTGAGTGGGGGAAGCTAATTGAAAAAATTGACCGGTCACTATTGTAGAGTGGTCATAGACTGCAAGGAAGATGAAAGGCTACCAGTGAAAGAGCCCATGTTGATTTCAGCTTGTAAAAAAAATCTGAAAACCGCTCTCTCGATCTCACTGCTGCCAATCCTGAATTAAAACAGCTCAAATAACTCGCAGAGGCAGTGTAATTATGTCTAAAAATAATTTGTGAAGCGATAAAACTTCCGGCATGAGAGCCTCTTAGTGCTCTTCTTATAATAAAAATGGGATTTCTGATTACATGTCCCTGCTGTAAAACGTTCAACCTACAGCATATAGAAGAATTAAAAATCAATCACCGAATTACAACGTCAATACCCAACTACAAATTACGCACATAACATTAATGATGTCGTTAGGATAATTATGTCTTTGAAGACAGAGCAAACGTAATACAGCAGCATGCCACAACACACTGAAGTGTGTCCCAAAGAGATCCCTGGAAAGATATTGCTCTGTGCTCGCCTTCAACAATATCAGGCCACCTCAGGGAGCTTGTTAGTACTCTGCATGTTTGCAAGTATTATCATAACCCACCTACAATAAAAGAGCGAGACATTTAAGCCCTTTTACTCACGTGACACATCATATTCCCCTTGTTGAGAATATATATGAATATGATTAAACCCTTGACATTCATAATTTGCAGTGCAGTGGTGAAATTGGTAACCCTCAGAGACAATAAATCATAGTTATGTCAACTGCGCTCATTAGACTTCAATTTATGAAAATTGTGCAGGATATGAAGATTTGCAAAGGTCCAGACTCAATGAAAGCCTGTGATAGAGCCCCTCTGGAGAGTTTTCTAATCGCTGCTGCAGGAATATGGCCCCGTAATGGAGGACATATCTCTTCATTAGCCCTGTGTTGGAGTACAGTAGCGTTCACTCAGGCTTTGATAAACGCAGTGCTGTTTTCTTACCCTGGCACTTTTAGCACACAAAAGTTGCCTACGTTTAACCAAGTCCTCTCGGAGTGAATGTTATTGCTTATTGCACTAAGTGCGATAACCAGCCAGGGAGAGTGTAATGGTGTACTTAGCTAACATTAGATCAGAATCACTTTTACTTCCACAGTGCAATGAATTTGGCAGGGCAGCTGCTGTTTAGGTAAAACAGGGTTTTTTATTACAAGCTGGTGGTTTGTTCTGTCTAAATCCCACCTTCATTTCTCTCCTGCAACACTAACTGTTGGATACAAAGAGTTTTCTGCTGCATATGATACTATTGATTAGTTAAAATTAGTAGCACTAAGGGATCTGTTGGATGATAAATGTGCAGTACCAAGCAGAAACCTGTCAGAAACCAAGGCTTCATGTAAGCTAGTAGAGACTGGGAGAAATTCCAGCAGGGAAGCTGTGTTTTCATCATACATCAAACCAGTAAAACTGCAAAATGTCGTAGCATGGTACTGGTGCTCACCTGTGTGTTGTCTCATTAGCAACACATTTGTTCTACAGACTCACACCTCTGCATGTCTTTCTCCTAAACTGATTAAGGGGCTGAATCAAAACGATTGGGAGCAGAAAAGAGGCAGGGTTTTGTATTTTTCTTTCTGTTGAAATAATTCTGTAATTATTTTTGGGAGATTAGATTCCAGTGATCGAACTTTTTCTCTCCAGAGAGCATTTAGGCATTTGATCAAATTTAGGATGCTGGAATAAGAGAATTTTGACTGTTTATTTTTCTTAAATAATTACTTAGTACAAACTTATGAATCAATAATCAAAAAAGTTTTATTTTAATCCAACCCTCTGGAGTCACCAGTCACACTGGAGTGATCAGTTTAAATGAAAACGAAGCAATGTTGAGCCCTGCTGTCAACTTCCCTCTAAATTACTGGCTTGAAACTCCATAACAGTTTTTGTTTGATGATGAAAAGCCAAGTAAAACCAGAGATAGGGTCAAATATACTTAGTATAAAAATATAAAACTAGATGTTATCCTCATTTGACCTCTGATATGTTATATTTATCCTTTTTCACTGAGCACGATTGTGCTTTGAAAATAAAAAATATGTTTTATTTTACGTTTTTTGTGTTATGAAAAATGTCGATCCAGGAATCAAAGTGAAAAAATAATTATGAGGTCATGTAGCTGAGGTTGTGCTTAAATATGAACCAACAGTGCAAGGTAAACACAATTTCAAGTGGTACACATGCAGAATGAAAAGTGTTCAAAAATGGCCTAAATAGCCTACAACTAATTTGACTAATTGATTAATCAATTTATTTTTGTAGCTCTAATTGTGCATTTTGCTGCATTGTGCAATTTATCTGTGCACTTTTGGTTATTAATTGCTAAATGAACTGCACTAGTCCGATAGTGTTGTATTATTTTGAGATACTAAGGGGAGGGTGAAACATAATGTTCAGCCCCCTCCCCATCCTAGTCATTTTCACACAGTCCCTACCATGAGTGGACAGGCTGCTTTAACTTTAACTTCGTGGCTAATAATTAGTAATTATCATGTGTTTTTATTTGATACAGTAAATCAAAGTTTTACTCTCTGAGTTTTAATCCAGTTTATCATCGCCATTAAAAACCTAACGAAGGGGAGACGGAGCACAGAGCGGAGGTGTGTTTTTAGGGGGGAGTATGTTTAGTCAGAGCCAATTAACAAACCAACCTCTGGTTCTAAAAGGCCTTATTATCCAACATTTTCAAGGAAGAACTTCCACTCATATCTGTGAGACAGAGGTGTGGCTAAGTGCAATTATTTTGAGAGCACTTTGCCTCCTTAATGTGAGATATTTGTTGTTGGAACAAGGTTGTCTCTGCAACTCTTTGAAATTGTTGTAAGGCACAGACTGAGGAAAAGCAAAAAAAACAAAAAAAAAACACTTCAGAATCAAATGGCAGTATTATTGCAGTAAACTACAACCTGTTATCATTGAAATATTGTATGCTTATATTCACAATCTGGTCGTGAGTGTGTCGGATGCAGCCCTGGCCCCTGATTGAAACAGGATGGGGAAGGTGTGTTTCCTATTCATAAACCAATTTCATATCAGTTAGGAAGAGGATGATTTGATGGAAATGGAAGAAAACACGCTCCCAGTCCCGAGTGTTTTGTTTGCCCATAGTGTTCTTTAATATCTGTATGCAATACTAAAGAAATGACAATGTGGTGACACTGTGGTGTCATTTCTAATATTATACTAAGCAGCTTCTTTATTGCATTTTCTCAGCTAAATAAATAAATTGGTTAACAGTCTGAAAATGAACTTTGTAATTTGTTATTCTAAGCATTGAAAGAAAAAGTAAATTATCTTGGACATAATAACTGTTCAGCACAGTTTATTTTTAAATAATAATATAAATACATATAAGATAATAATAATAATGATAATAACAATAATTTATATAATAAACAAACTTAGTAAAACTGCCATGTCATTTATAGCTTTCTCTATTTTATTTCTGTATATGCCTCCTGATTACCAATTAAATCACCACTTATAATCTAATGTTAAAGGAAAAGTAATAAGATTTTGATGCTCAAATGCATGAAAATATACTCATCAATTTTTAGAAAAAAAAAAAAAAAGTCCAATAGCTGTATGGTAGGTAGAAACGCCCAGATGTGATTTTTCATTTTAGAGTGACTTCGAGCAATATGTTGCAATCGAACAGACATGTGCACAGTTTATTGCCTATTTCAGCATTGAATAGGACTTGGGTATTGGTCTTTAGTCTTGAAATTGACTTGGACTCAGCAGAGATGGGCTTGACACAGCCTCAGGTACAAATCAGCGATGTGAGAGTGGAAGTACACTAAGCACACGCAGTGCACACAAGGACACTCACAGTGCAGGAATAGGCAGAACATGATGTTCACTAAGACAGGAGACGGCCGCGACATCCATATATTGAAAGTTAGAGAATGAGTTTTGTGTTGGAAGTGAAGGAGAACATGTAGCATGTACATGGAGTGTTGGCCTTGGTGCATGATTATTCCTGCAGACTGAGACTGGTTTCATGTTTTATTCCGTCTTTTGTCTGTGGTTGACAGGTCAGGTGACCAATCACTGGAAACGTACAGTTTGGTTGGACATAGTGAGGGTTTAGTCTCCTGTCCATCATGTGTATCAGACTGCTCCAGCATCTAGAGCCCTGTGCATCCATCAGTGTCCAATGCACATGTACTATCATGTTACGGTACATGCTGCATGTTAGGGCATCAATAACGTCAAGAAAAGTCTAAATAATATATGACTCTTTCATTTATTTTTCTATTTATTCATATATTTTTTTACTGTACTATCGATGGACTAATATTAGATTTCTGAGGGTGATGCTAGTATTCATACCTGGCATCAAAGACCTCAAAGCAGCTGGCAGTAATTTTTTAAACATTAACACAAGCAAATAATGTTAATACAGATCTTTATTATTACCCCTCTATTAATTTTCATCTGCTTATCTGGGACCTGGTGGCTGGGTCCAGCAGGCAGGCTAAGCAAAATATCTCAGGCTTCCCTCTTCCAGCTTCTCCTGGGGGACCACAATGTATTCCCAAGCCAGATGAGACACATAGTCCCTCCAGCGTGTTCTAGGTAAATCCCAGTGTCTCTTCTCTTCTGAATACCTCCAATATGAGGCACGTTGTTACTATTATTATCATTATAATTGTGACCAAGATACAGGACCCTGAAAAAGGGAACTTCTCAGTGCTCTCTGGTGGACAAACACACACAGAAAATCTTTGATACGCTAATAATGTCCCATATATATCATGCTACTATATCTAACTATCATGTAATGATTTAGCTTATATTTGATCTTTTAAGCTTCAAGCTTTGCTGTAACTCCACAGTTTGTATTACAGATGCACCGATATGATACTGATATCAGATATCCGGGCGATACACATAGCTGGATCAGGTATTGGTGACAGTGGGTTTACTATATCAAGTGTCAGCACACATGTTAGCTGTTTGGAGGGATTGTTGCACTAGTTTGTGACTTCATTGTGATTAATTTTTTTTATTTTATCATTTTATGCAGTTGAATTGTTGAATACTTGAGCCAAACTTCCTGTCTGTACCTGCATTTAAATGATTTACACTTGAATCATAATGCCTTTTATTTGAAATGTTCTTTTTACAAGTTGCTGGTACACAATTTATTAGAATCAGTACATTTATAGCTATGAATTTATTTGTCACATATTGATGGACAATGTTTGGAAAGCAATGCTTACGTCAAGCCTGATGTTGCATTACACATAAAATAATTATCCAGTCACTACCACATACAGCTTTTTAATCTAACAGTGCAATCAGATCGCTATTCGATACCAAAAGCAGTCGGCATTTGGACTGGAAAAGTCGGGTCGTGCTTCCCTAGTTTGTATTCTCTTCTTACAACGGGAAACACAAATTTGTTTCGGATAGATTGAAAAAGTAATTGAACATTTATTGGAGACAGTGACATAGCCACTCTGCCTGAACAGACACAGAGAACCACCTACAGAAAGTCAAACTTGATTAACTGAGCGGTAGTGATTATAAATACGATGCGTAGAATAGCAATAACTTCCTTGACGGACAACAGCAGCTGTTCGGTGTCTTCCACTCGACTTATCATTGTCTGTGCTGTTTACAATCTGACAGGAGGTTACGTGTGTTTGTGGCAGTTGACCAGGTAAACACTTCAGTCCTCCAACTGGACGACCACCATCTTTATCCATCTCAAACTTTATACACAACCAGTGAACTTGTGACTTGTAGGAAGTTAATCAAAAGTTATTGATTTCCTGACACGGCCGAGTCACATTTTCTCTTCCATAGTGTGTTGCAGTTGTATACAGACGCTTGATAAAGCAGAGCAAACGCTTCATCTAAGTTCAAGGTTTGACTTTTCATGCTTTTACATGGCGCCGTTTGCTGTTCAATGCCTTTAGTGTTTAAGAGTGATTGCAGGTACGTAAACACATCGAAGAGAGAGAAACCTGCAAATATTACGTCTATTATACATGTTAAGGCAATACACAAATAGTTTCAAACCTCTTTATGAGCACAAAACAATGAGTTTATATCAAAAAAGGTTATTTCTGAGTAATGTAATGTACTGTTAGAAAAAATCTAGTTTTTGCCTTTTTTCTGTCAGTAAATTATTGTTGTAGAGAGAAATGAGCTGCAACAAACTAATCATAAGGTTAAGGTTACAGACACAAAAGCCCATATTAATATTGATTTATGAGCATATTTATAAGGATTTTGTGGAAATCTTATTCCAGAGTGAGAGTAAAAAATGACACCTATAAATACTACGTTTATTATAAGTGTTAAAGCAATTCATAAATAGTTTCAAACCTCTTTATGTGCAACTCAGTACATTTACTCAAATACTGCACTTAAGTACAATTTTGAAGATATTGTACTTGAGTATTTTCATTTTATGCAACTTTATACTCCTACTTTTTTGGCAGATATTGTACTTTTTAATTCACTACATTTAACCGACAGCTTTAGTTACTTTTCAGGTCGAGATTTATCATGAAAAACATGATATATTTAAAGTGATTAGAGTTTTTTTTTATTAATTAAACCATACAACCGTACATTAAGGAATCAAAATGAGCCCTATTTTGAGAAAATTAAAAAGCTGCTTCTATAAATGCATCAATACAAACAATTTAATAAAATGTTAAGAATATACTTACTTTACTATATTACTGCTGTAGTACTTTTACTTAAGTACGTTTTGAATTTTACCTATAGCAAGTATTTTTACAGTACGGTATTAGTATTTGTACTGAAATAAGGGATGTGAATAATTTTGCAAATGCAAAATCCCATATTAATATTAATTTATGATCATATTTATGATTCATTTTTTGGAAATGTTATTCCAGAGTTGGATTTTGTTTTATTCACTCGACCATCTGCCAACCTGCAACATACCCTCATGAACAGTGTATGAGAAGAGCCAATTGCAAAAATGTGATGTTAATGAAGTTTGGTGCTTGCTGAGGTGTAATCAATGTGTTTGGACCATGCTCGATCCATAATTCCACAGACAAAGTTTTATATTACTTTATCTAGTAAAACAACTTCTGATACTGTGCCATGGTCAGAAAGGTGTGTTTTATCCCTGCACTCTGCCCTCTTTGCTTATATTAGTCATTCTTTTCAAATGAACTGATCTCGAGGTCTCCAACCACCGGCTCTGATTTGACACATCTCTTCCCTTTTTAGGCTGTTTAGAATTTAGAATGACACTCAGCCTGTTTGATTTTTCAAAAGGTATTTCATTTTTCTATAAATCCTTCTAATCTAAACTCAATACCTATCATATTGAAGCTAAAAGAGTTGTGGGTTTCTTTTATTATCACCAGATCTGAAATAAGATTTCTTTCACTTTAAGGAAAAAAATTCTAAAGCAAAGATGTTTTTTTGTGTATCACCTAAAAGTCCAAGGTTAGTATCAAAAGGGCTTATTATTCAAGACGTTTACAGGAAATGTACATTGTGTTCAAGCCGGTAATCCCAATTTATTAACCTAATACAAGGTTAAATTATTGATCTGCTTAGTGGGGGTTTTAATTACCTCCCATTGGCCTGAAAATTGCTTTCTAGCTGTCTGGTTTTGCAGGTTTTCTAGTCCCCTCTTTCGACTTGGTGGTGCTATAGCGACCCACTACAATCAATAGAAATGTTCAGAGAATGGCCTCAGAAGAAAACCAAGGCCCTCCCACCTCATTTCAAAGTGTCCTCTGAGATTTGAAACCTTGGCAGAGAGGCATCCATCTCCGTCCTCCTTTACTGTAGACGACTGTGAAAGATTCCGGCCCCGTGTATAAATCTGACAGCTGTTTGTAAAATCTAAAACTCGCTTTTTCTC